>NW_026473237.1:0-12587 GCF_026875155.1 Cherax quadricarinatus | reverse complement strand
TCACAGCTTCCCTATCTTCATCAACATTTAAAAATTCCTCAAAATTTTTCCTTCCATCTTCCCAATACCTCAAACTCCCTTTTTAATAACTCTCCTCTCCTTTTTTTAACTGACAAATCCTTTTGTTTCTGGGTTTTCTTAATTGTTAATCCACCCCCAAAATTTTTCTTTTTTTCAAAAAATTTTTGAAAACATCTCACCACTCTCTCATTTGCCCCTTTTTTTTTACATTGTTCACCCACTCTCTTAACTTCTCTTTTTTTCTCCATATCTCTTCCCTCCTTGCTCACTTCTACTTTGAAAAAAATTCTCATTCTAACTTTTTCTCCCTTACTACTCTCTTTACATCATCATTCCACCAATCGTCCTCTTCCCCCTGCACCCACTTTTTGAACCCAAACTTCTGCTAAAACACTCTAACACTACTTTTTTTAAACCTACCCCATCCCCTTTTCGCCCCCATTCCTTGCTTCATTAGCCCTTCTATCCCCCCAATAGCTTTTATATTTTACCCTAACTGCCTCCTTTTTGTTTAAAAAACCTTCCCTTCCTTTTTTTTTTCCCGATCTTCATTCTCCTTGTATCCCATCTCCCTTTTTACTCTCAGTGTAGCTACAACTAGAAAGTGATCTGATTATCGGGCCCCTCTTAAACATGTAAAACCGAAGTTATCACGTCTTTTATCTCCCAATACATAACCAACAAAACTGTATTTCGCCCTCACTATCGTGTTACTTTTTTTTCCTTTTTTTCTTAAAATTTATTCCCTATAACAAAACCCCCTTTTTCTATACAAAGTCAAAAAAAGGGCTCCCTTATCTTTCCCACCTGGCACCCCAAACTTACTACCCCCACCCCTCTAAAAGTTTTTTACTTTAGCATTCAAGTCCCCTACCCAATTACTCCTCACTTGGGTTAAAAGGCTCCTATACATTTCCAAAAAATCTCCCAAAAATTCTCTCTCCCTTGATTCCTCTTCTCCAGTGAACACGCTTATTATGACCCACTTCCGCATCCAACCTTTACTTAATCCACATAATTCTTGAATTTTCAATTCTATTTTCTTTTTTTCCTTCCATAACTGTCAAATTTTAAAATTACGCTACCCCTCCTTTCTCTAAAATCTTCAATACTCCAGATTTTTCCCATTTATTTCCCCCCACTGAAACTCCCACCCCCCTTTAGCTTTGTTTTTACTTAGGGCCAGGGGCATCCAACTTCTTTTTATTCATAACATCCATATCTGTTTCTTGTCATCCGCACTACATCCACCACATTTAAAACCCAGTTTTATAAATTTTTCTTCTTTTCCTTTTTTAGTAATTGTATACAGGGAGAAGGGGTTTTCTACCCATTTTCTCCCCCGGGATTTAGCCCCTCATACGACACGCATCTTAGGAGAAAGTTTTTTTCCACTTCCCCCCTGGACAAAGAAGAAATAAAAAAAAACAAGACATTTAGAAAAAGGAAAAAACCTAGTTGTATGATAATATATATATCATGTGCGGTCTGTGAATGTGACCAAAGTGAAGTAGGAGTAGCAAAATCCCGTTATCTTTGGTGTTTTTGAGACAGAAAAAGAAACCAGCAATCCTCCACATGCAAAACAGTTCAGGTTTTTGTTCCAGTCTCTGGCGGACGGTAGTATTTCCCTGGGTGGTTGCGTCTACCCAAACCCACTAAACCCATTCTAGGGTCAAAAATTGTCTCTGCAAAAAAATTCTGTTGTCCCTTTCTCAAGGTAATCTAGAAAATTATGCAAAGGTCATCCTACTTTTCAAAACGTGGGTTCAACAAAAATAAGCATGAAATTTTCTGTCACCCTTAGAGCACCTCTTTCTCTTGGATGATCTGCCCTTATCCGAACTGATTTCTGAATAAAACAGAAAATCATGAAAGGACCCTCTTCAGTCTAACCTAGCTGGTTAAAATTTTTTTTTTTTAAAAGAGATTCAAGCAGTAAAGATTAATGTCTAAAATTTTTGTATAAGGCCAATGGTTAAAAAATCCTTCCCACCTGGGCCAACCTTTTTTATATCATATAAGGGGAAGAGCCATAAACTATGTCATTGTGACTATCTTCTCAGGAACTCACTTTATCAGCTTTTTAAATTTTTTTAAAAAAAAAATTTTTTTTCCCCAAATTTTTTTTCCCCCAAAATTTCTTTAAAAAAAAACCCCGGTTTTGTCTTTTTAAAAAAAACCCCAATTTTTTTTTTTTCCCCCTTTTTTTTTTTTTTTTAAAAAAAATTTTTTCCCCCCCAAAACCCCCCAAAAAGGGCCCCCCCGGAATTTTTTTCCCCCCCCCCAAAAAAAAAAAAAAAACAAAATTTTTGGGAAAAAAAATTTTTTTTTTAAAAAAAAAGGGGGAATTTGGGTTTTTCCCAAAAAAAATTTTTTTTTTTGGGGGGTTTTTCCCCCAAAAAAAAAAAAATTTGGGGGGGGTTTTTTTTTAAAAAAAAAAAAAAAAAAAAACCCCCCCAAAAAAAAAAATTTTTTAAAATTTTTTGGGTTTTTATTTTTTTTTTTTCCCTTTTTGGGGAAAAAGGCATTTAAAAAAAAAAAACCCCAAAACGGGGGGTTTTTTTTTGGGTTTGGGAAATTTCTTTTTTTAAAACCCCCTTCCAAAACCCCCAAAAAAAAAAAAAAAATTTTTTTCCTTTTTTAAAAATTTTAAAAAAAATTTTTTTTTTAAAAATTAAAAAAAAATTTTTTAAAATTTTTGGGAAAAAAAAATTTTAAAAGGTTAAAAAAATTAAAAAAAAAATTTTTTTTAAAAATTTTTCCCCTTTTTTTGGTTTTCCCCCAAAAAAAAAATTTTTTTTTTAAAAAAAATTTTTTAAAACCCAACGGAAATTTTTTTTTTTTAAAAAAAAAACCCCCCTTTTTTGGGGGGGGGAAAAGGGAAAAAAAGGGGGGCCCAAAAAGGGGGGGAAAAAAAAAGGGGGAAAAAAAGGGGCCCCCCCGGGAAAACCCCTTTAAAAAAAATCCCTTTTTTTTTTTTTTAAAAAATTTTTAAATTTTTTTTTTGGTTTTTTTTTTTTTAAAAAAAATTTTTTTTTTAAAAAATTTGGGGCCCCCCAAAAAAAAAGGGGGGGGTTTTTTTGGGAAAAAAAACCCCCCCCCCCCAAAAAAAAGGGTTTTCCCCCCCCCCCCTTAAAAAATTTTTTTGGGGGGGGTTTTTTTTTTTCCCCCTTTTTGGGAAAAACAAAAATTTTTGGGGGGGAAAAGGGGGTTTTTGGGGGCAAAAAAAAAAAATTTAAAAAGGGGGGTTTTTAAAAAAAAAAAAATTTTTTTTTTTTTAAAAAATTTTTTTTTCTAGGGTAAAAAAGGGTTTTTTTTTTTGGCCTTTTTGGTTTAAAAAAAAAAAAAAAAGGGGAAAATTTTTTTTTGGGGGTTTTTAAATTTTTAAAAAAAAAGGGGTTTTTTAAAATTTTCCCCTTATAAAAAAAAAAAAAACCCCCTTTTTTAATAAAAATAAAAAAGGGTTTTTAAATAAAAAAAAAAAAACCAAATTTTTAATTAAAAAAATTTTTTTTTTAAAAAAAAATTTAAAAAAAAATTTTTTTGGGGAAAAAAAAAAAAAATAATTGGGCCCCCCCTTTTTTATTTTTTTTAAATTTAAAAAAAAAATTTTAAAAAAAAAAAAAAAAAAAAAAAAGGGGGGAAAAAAAAAAATTTTTTTTTAAACAAGAAAAAAAAAATTAAAAAAATTTTTTTTTTAAAAAAATTTGGGAAAAAAAAAAAGGGGTTTTAAAAAAGGAAAAACCAAACCCCTTTTTTAAACCCAAAAAAAATTTTTTTTTTTTTTTTTTTCCCCCTAAAAAAATTTTTTTAAAAAAAAAATTTTAATTTTTTTTTTTTTTTTGGGGCCCCCAAAACCCCCCTTTTTTGGGGGGAAAAAATTTTAAAAAAAAAAAAAAAAATTTTTTGGGAAAAAAAAAAAAAACCCTTTTAAAAACAAAAAATTTTGAAAACCCCAAAAAAAAATTTTTTTAAAAAATTTTTTTTTTAAAAAACCCCTTTTAATGAAAAATTTTTTTAAAAAAAAACCCCCCAAAAAAAAAAACCCCCCCAAAAAAACCAATTTTTTTTAAAAAAAATTTTTAAAATTTAAAAATTTTTTTTAAAAAAAATTAAAATTTTTTTTTTTTAAAAAAAAATTTTATTTTTTTTTAAAATTTTAAAAATTTAAAAAAAAAAAAATTTTTTCCCAAAAAAATTTAAAAAATAGTTTCCAAAAAAAAAACCCCCCCCCCTTTTTTTTTTTGGGGGAAAAAAAAATGCCAAAAAAAAACCTTTTTTTTTTTTTTTTTTTTAAAAAAAAAAAACCCCCTTTTTTTTTTTTTTTTTAAAAAATTTTTTTTTAAAAAAAAACCCCCCAAAAAACCCCCCCAAAAAAATTTAAAAACTTTTTTTTTAAAAAAAGTTTGGGAACAATGGAATTAGCCAAAATAAGGCTCAAGGGGGCCAAAATCGCCTTTGTAAACACGCCGAGGTCGCTAACTTCGCGAGAGCAAAATTTCCGTCATTTTTCCCCATCAAATTTTTCTTTTTTTTTTGGTGTCTTTTACAATGGGGAAAAATTCTCTATCTTTTCATAAAAAAAAATAATTTTGTTTTTTTTTTTAAAATTTTGCGACCCCGGGAGACACCTGGGGTTGGGGGGTTGCGACGTCAAAGGGTTAAACAAAAAATTATCCCCTATCTAAAATTTTTCATCGAAAAATCAAACAAAATTTCCCTTTAGAGTAAAATCATAATCAAAATTATTGTAATCCAGCCTATCATAACTCAACAAAATCACTGTATATATTTCTTCTTCCTGGCAACCCACTAAAAAAAAACCTTTATTTAGCTGCCTCTTAAAAAAGAGTGATTACAAGCATTGGAAAGAAAATTGCTCTCCTCATAAAAAAAGCTTAACTTTAAAATGGGGAGATGCTGAATTCCTCAATTTAAATTTGAAAATTTTTTAAATTTTTTAGCTATTAATGCATGTACATATGTCAATGCAACTTTAAGTGTTTCTAAAAATTTTAGAATCCTATTTGACTTTGTAAAAAAAATTTTAGGAGTTTTAAACTTGTACTTTTTGGGTGTCTAAAAGAGATGTTTATCAGGAAACTTATGAAGTAGTTTGCACTTTAAAGGGGACTAATACAGGCATTCCCTCTATTCAACTAGGTACTGTACAAGAGTAACATTTAAGAGCCTTTCAAAAACTATTTTTTTTTCAAATAAAAAAAATTATTCTTTACATTTAAGAAGAATGGTGGAATTCCCCCTCCTATATGTTTCAAGAGGTTATTAAGATTTTTTTTATGGGTAGTATTTTGGTAGACAGAAACCCGCCCAGGGGGGTCTACCGTCCTGCCAAGGAGTGAAAACGAAGTTTGTAATTTTTTTACATGATGGTGGGATTGCTAGTGTCCATTTTTCTGTTCATAAACACAAGATTTCAGGTATGTCTTTCACTTCTACTTAACTTGGTCACACTACACATACATGTACAGCATATAACACACATCCCCCTGGGTTTTCTAATATTTTCTTTAGTTCTTTTCTTGTTGTTTTTTTCTTTACCTCCATGGAAAGTGGAAAAGAATTTTTCCCCCGTAAGCCCTTGTTTTTGGAGGCAACTAAAAGCCGGGAGCAAGGGGGTAGTAACCTCTTTCCCCCTGTATAATTACTAAATGTAAAAGGAGAACTTTCGTTTTTTCCTTTTTTGGGGCCCCCCCGCCCCCCCGGTGGGTACGGCCCTGTGTTTAAAGAAAAGAAACATATGTATATTTTTAATTTTTAAATTTCAGATATAAAACAATGAAATTTTAATTTTTTAAAAATTTTTAAAAAAACTTTAAACTGCATATTCAACCCTCTGAAAATTTAATTTTAGATTTTTCAATTTCCAGTTATTTAAAAATATGCAAGATTTTTTTCAGCTTTCAATAAAATAAAATAATATTATGAGTTTTTGTGGTTTTTTTATTTTTTAAGGGTTTAATATAACTGGAAATTTTTCCCAGGCTTTTTTTTTTTGAAACAAAATTTCCGATTATGCCCTTCATCAGATTACTAAATACAGGTACCATCCGTTTTTACGACCAAGCTTTTTCCCAAACCCAACTGGTCGAAAAGCAAAATGGACGCAAGCCCAAACCCTTTGGGAAAATTGCTGAAAAAGGGGGGTAGGGCATAATGTAAAACCTTTCCTATAAAAACTCCCCTACATAGAAACAGGGGGACCCTCAACCAACAAAGGCATCGTTTAAACGTAATCCGCCCCAGCGATAAAATTTTTAACGAAAAAATTTTTCCCTTTCAACAGCGCTAAAAAAACTCGACCACACTATTCGTTCCGTCTGGGGACCGCCCAAATTCGGGCCAGTGTTTCCAAACACCACCACCGCGGTCGTTTTCCAAGCATACAATCAGAGCTTTTTCCATTTTATCACAGCCTTTTTAGTGATTGAAAATGCAAAATAAGTAAACCATGACCAAAAAAAGCTTCTAGTCCCAACCCTCCCACAAAAAGGGTGAAAATTAAACAGGGAAAAGAAGAAAAATGGGGGATATGGGGCCCCAAGTTAGAGTTTTGAAAAAAAAGGGGGAAAATTTTTTTTTCCCAAAAAAGGGAGGCCTTAACAAGGATGTTTGTGTAAACCGGGTGGTTTGTTTATATTTTAAGATGGGGTTGTAAGGGGGAAGTAAAGCGAGGGTCTTGGAAAGAGGCGTGGATTTAAAAAAATAAAGAATCACACACAGGGGTGGGAGTTGTCACAGCGCCCTTTGCTGATGACACTGTGCTTTTGGGGAGATTCTGAAAGAAGCTGCGGGAGATTGGGGGAATAAATTTTTGGTAGGGTGGGGAAAAAAGAAGAAAAAAAAGGGTGAATACAGGAAAAGAAAGGGTTATGAGGATAACAAAAAAAATTGGGTGTTTAAAAGATTGAAAAACAGTTGGAGGAGAGAGTAGGGAGGAGGTGAACGAAAAAAAAAATTTTCAGATTTTTGGGGAAGTGGACTTGCCCCAGCGGATGGGTCTATGAAAGATGAGGGGGAATTTCATAAAATTGATGAGGGAAAAAAAAGAGTGAGGGGTTGCACTTAGGTCGGTGAACAGAAAAACTTTGCCCTTGGGGAGGCAAAGGGGGGGAATGTATGAAGTATAGTTTTCCCAACGCCTTATAGGGGTGTAAAGCAGGGTGTGAATGTTGCAGCGGGAAAAAAGGCTGGAGGCAGGGGAATGTCATGCCCCTGGGGCCCAAGGGTGTGGTGGGGAATATAATCCGAGAATTCGATTTTTGGAAAAGTTAGGAGGGGGTGGGGGGTTTAAAACCAAAACTGTTGCCCGGGGGGGTTTGGGGAAGGGGTTTTTGAGGTGGTTCGGACATGAAAGAGAGAATGGAGCGAAACAGAGAAATTTCCCCAAGAGTTTACAGTCGGGTAGGGGAAAGGGAAGGGGGGGTGGGGGTCGCCAAGGAAGGGTTGGAGGGAGGGGGTAAAGGGGGTTTTTGTTTGCGAGGGGTTTGGGCCCTTCCCCAGCGGGCATGCGTAGCGTGTTTTGATGGGAGTGAATGGAGACAAATGGTTTTTTTTCCCTTGACTTTGCTTTTGGAGTGTGAGCAAAGAACATTTAAAAAAGGGATTGGGGGAACCCCCGGGCGGGCCCGGGGGACTTGATCCTGGAGAGGGGGAAGAAACGTGCCTGCACCTAAAGGGAGGGGTGTTAATGTGCATTTTAAAAAAAACTGTAGTGAAAAGCACCCTTCTGGCAAGACAGTGATGGAGTAAAAGATGGTGAAAGTTTTTTTTTTTCGGCCACCCTGCCTTGGGGGGAATGGGCCCAAATTGTGATAATAAAAAAAAGAAGAAAGAAACATTGCTAAGTATGAAAGTTAGTGCGTTCCCCCCAGCTGGCCCCTTTTTACAAAAACCCCCAAACAACCCTCGCCCACCCATTCTGGCCCAAAAAAAACGGCAATCAAGGAAGGGTGTTCTTTCCAGAGGTGCAACTACGGGTTTTTGAAAACTAGATCCCCAATGATAGAAGAAGTTGAAGGGGCGTTAAAATTTGGTTTTTGGGTAAACGAAAAACGATACAGGAGAAAGCATCTCTCAACGTCATATGTAAAAGGGGTAGGAAAATTGGGATGAGGATTTTTAAATTTGAAAAATGCCAGCAAAACTAGTGAAAAAGAGTGGGAAATTTTAAGGGCCCCAAAGGTTGGTTTTGAGAGATTTAAGAAAACGTAGGGCTTTCATAGTGTTTTAAGGCATGGGGAGGCTGCAAGTTTTGGGCCAAAAAGCAGCTGAAAAAAAGTGGGGGAATTCAAGGAGTAAATAGACAGTGAAAAAACTGAAACCTGAACAAGTGGTTTTTAATTTTGACACTGACAATGTTTTAAACACTTTAGGAAAAGTCATAAAAAGGGAAAGGGAAGGGGACAGGCCTCTATGGACAGATATGTTTTTGCGACAGGGCCAGTGCTCTCAAAAACTGGACCAGTGGCATTAACCCTTTTGGGGCCAAGGCCCAAATCTGGGGTCCCCCACCAGTGTCCAAAATATTCCAAAAAAAAAAAATTTTTTTTTTTTTTCTTATAAAAACGAGAGAAACTTTTTTTGAAGGGAATAAAACAAAAAGTACGAAAAATTGGGGGAAAAAGGAAAAAAATTTTGCTCCCGCGAAATTTTTATGTGTCAGCGATATTTAAAAATCGGGGATTTTTCCCCCGGGCCCTTTTACTCCCCTTTTTGGCCAAATTAAAATTATTCCAAAACAACCAAATTTTTTAGCTATTTTACCCAGATTACTTTTATTCTACGATTGAGCACAAAAAAATTTGCCAGTCAACTGTTTCAACACAAAATAAAGTGATCGGAAATTTTTAATTTGGCCAATTTTAACAAAATTCAAAATACCAATTTCGGGGTCAAAAAAAAATGGGGCTTTAAATAAATCATTTTTTTTTATTATTATTTTTATTTAAAAAAATTTTAAAATTTTTTTTTTTTAAATACAAAAATAATTTTTTATTCAACCAAAAAAGAATTTTATTTACAAACTTTTATAATTGTATTTTACCAATTTTGGAATTAATTCCCCATTTTGGGATTAAATTTTTTTTTTTTATTTTAAAACCAAAAAATTTTTTTGAATTTGGCTCATTTAAAAAACCAAAAATCAAAACCAATAAAACTTCCAAAAAATTTCTTTTATCAAAAAACCAAAAATAAAATTTTCCTTCATAAAAAAAATCTGCAAAGTTTGTTTTAAAAAAATTTTGTTTCTTTTTTTTTTCCCAATGACTTTTTTAAGATGTTTATTGGGGGCAAAAAAAAATTTTTTACCCTAACAAAACCCCAAATTACCACTAAGTTTTAAGGGGAAAAAAGGAAAACAAAAACTTTGGCCCCTAACTAAGAGAATTCCCACCCAAAATTTAAAAAAAAAAACCCAAAAAGACTTCAAAAGTTAAGGGGAAGGGGATTCCTTCTTTTAAAATAAACCCCCCTTAAAACCCTTTTTAAACCCCTTTCTTGGGAATTTTGAATTTCATTTTTGGGGTTTTGGTTTTTTTTAAAAAAAAATTTTTAGTTTTTTAAAAAAATTTTTTTTATCTTTTGGGTCTGACGGATTTTTTTATTTTCATTTTTTTTGGGGAAATTTTACCCAAAATTAAATTTTTTATTACGATATCAGAAGGAAATTAAAAATTTCACCCAAATCGTAAAAAAATATTTTTATCTTTTTAAATAATTTTTTTAATGTTTTTTTTTTAAAATTATTTAGATGTTTATAATTATACATGGTAGTGAAACTGTATGTAAAATTTACATCGCATACAGTATTATATTTACTGTTATCTTTATGTATGTCAATACAGTGGAATGGGAGAATACCACTGGTAGTGTCATCCTGCCAGAATGTAGTATAACCTATACCCTAAGTAAAGAGAAACAACTCTGGAACATGGTTAATACGATCACGACTGGCTGGCCGGGTTGGTTGGCTGACTGAATGTGACGACTCTCTCTCTACTATGTATGTATATATGTACGTATATGTTAGTGTGTGTGTATATCTATCTCTCTATCTAACTATATATATATATATATATATCTCAGGTACACGTAAGTAATCATAGTATAAATTACCTAGGATAACCCAAAAAATCCAGACAAAGTGCTATACAGTGGATCTGTGCTCCAGTCCCCTAAATTACTAATAATATTAATAATTATTATTATAACAATAATACATATGTACTAATATTAATAGTATTATTATTAAACTATAATATAATAATCGTGTCCACTCATTACTTACCTTAAAATATCTGTAATCTTAATGTAGAGTGAGAAGTGAGTAAACAAGATTAAATGAATAAACGAGAGAGGGAATGAGAGTGTAGAAGGTTCGCGAGTTATGTAAACACACGTTGTTGTTGTTACCAGCCCGGACACGAATGGTTTTTGTTCCTTCTGTCAAGCCGACCAAAAAAACATCTCATATTTTGTTAATTTATAATGTTTTTATGTTATGTAGCATGTTTACTATATAATTTTGAAAAAAAAAATTCATAGATGGATTAAGGAAATGCTATATTAATGTTTTATACACATTTAATGCGCCTCAGTGATTATTATTGTGTTATTATCATTATTAATATGGCATCTTCAAGACCAATTACATTCTTAATGAGTGGCTCTGAGACAGACAAGCAGACAGAAAGACAGACACAGGTAGACAGAAAGACAGACACCAGGTAGACATACAGACAGGTAGACAAAGACACACAGGTAGACAGAAAGACAGACACAGGTAGACAGAAAGACAGACACAAAGGTAGACAAACAAACAGAAATACAGACACAGATATACAGGCAGACAGATACAGACAGGTTTATGTGCAACAGTGAAAACAAATAAAGAGTTCGAGAGTAAGAGCCTTTCTTGCCACAATCTCCAGTGCAAGACTCAGACTTCATCTTAGGGGTCATGGTGAAATTTACTGTCCAGTTAATACAGTATGATGCTGCTGATAGGGCAGGGTTACTCAAACGATGCTGCCTGCATGACGCATTGCCGCCGTAGTATCGTCAAATATTGTACAGCGGTGTGCATCAGCCGGCCCAGCCCAGCTGCCAGATGCACGGTTGTAAGTCGAGTGACGTATGTCGAGCAGGTTGTAAGTTGGATGTTAGGTGAATGTACATACTACATAAATTCAGATTTTTATTTTTGTTTTTCTTCCTCTTTCATTTTGTAAACCTCACAGGGGTGTCTGTAATTAGTAATAACTCTGAGAAATTTAGTTATTTAATATTTAACCTCCTTGGGTTAATACCTATTGAGTGATAAGCAATACTGAACATACTGTAGTTAATCATAATTTTAAAAACAACAAAATACTGAAAACAAATATCAGTATCACCAAAATTTTGGTATTATCCCATCCCTAAATTTGAAAAAGCAACTTCTGAGTGGCTTCACACTTAAAAGTAATGGTGCATTTTGCTCAAAGGATTATAAATACTGGTAATTTAAGACCAAATACTTTATCAATTTCATTAAACCAATTGGGACGTTAGTTTCTATGTGATAGCTAACAAATGCCATTTCTGAATACCTTTAACCCCTTGACTGTTGCAACCCCAAATCCTTAGGTGTCTCCTGGTGTCACAAAAAAAAAAAAACGAAATTTGATGGAAAACTGACGGAATTACGCCCTCGCGAAGTTAGCGACCTCGGCAATATTTACAAATCGACAATTTCGCCCACTTTGAGCCCTATATTTCGGCTAATTCCATGTTCCAATCGACCAAACTCATAGCTATTTCTTTAGAACTCCATTTTTTCTATCGATTGAGTACAAGAAACTGCCCATTTACCAATTTCAACTACCTAATAACGTGGTCAAAAATTTGCAATTTGGCCAATTTTATGAAATTAAAAAAATATGAGTTTCAAAATAGGGTCCAGAATGAACATATGCAGACATTCCTGGCTCTAAATAACATTTTCATTTGTCCATCAGTCACGTTTCCAGGCTCCTCTGATATTATTACTCTTGCTTTCCTATTTTGAATTTTTATTCAAACAAAAAATAGATTTACTGTTATGCAGACTACTGCAATATTGTAATAATTGTATAAATAATATCAACCCATTCATGACTGCATATTAGAATGGCTAGTTTGGACATTTATTGGACAATGGCATCATTTGTTTACTTTTGAACATCGGCAAAAATCAAACATTTCCCCTTATTTGAGCTCCATTTCAAGGTTCTTTTCATAGTAAAACCAATCAAAATCTATTTCTATAATATGTTTGCCATCTACAATAATGAGACCAAGAAAATGAGAATACAACCACAAATACTATACGAAAATAGACACACAAGTCGGCATTTTAATTGAAAAAAAAAACGGTTGGAGTTTTTTTTTTCTCATTATGCACTGTGTGCTGCAGGATTTTTTTTATATGGTGCACTACTGACCACACAGACCCATTCTCTCACATGTGGGCCTACCGCTTCTCTCCTACTTGATTTGAAGCCTCTAAATTTATAGCA
>NW_026473236.1:0-11262 GCF_026875155.1 Cherax quadricarinatus | reverse complement strand
CGGCCATGGCCCAATTTGGCTTTAATTGGATAGGAGTGAGTACACAATGGGCAGTGTGAGGGAGTGACCGCAAACCAGTCTGTGGAGGGGGAGCACTTGTGTCTATCAAGTCGGTCGGCCTAGGAGTGAGGGCGAATGGGCTCAGCCTCCCACTGACCTGGGTGAGCCTACAGAGGGCAGCACTTAAATGCCGCGAAATATGAACTAGTCAGAACAGACGGCTAGGCTGTGTGTTCTGACAGTACAGGCTGTCTACAATCCTGGGTGTTAGTGGACTGATGTGGGTCACATCCTGGGTGTTAGTGGACTGGTGTGGGTCACATCCTGGTTGTTAGTGGACCGATGTGGGTCACATCCTGGGTGTTAGTGGACTAATGTGGGTCACATCCTGGGTGTTAGTGAACTGGTGTGGGTCACATCCTGGGTGTTAGTGGACTGGTGTGGGTCACATCCTGGTTGTTAGTGGACCGATGTGGGTCACATCCTGGGTGTTAGTGGACTAATGTGGGTCACATCCTGGGTGTTAGTGGACTGGTGTGGGTCACATCCTAGGTGTTAGTGGACTGATGTAGGTCACATCCTGGGTGTTAGTGGACCGATGTGGGTCACATCCTGGGTGTTAGTGGATTGATGTGGGTCACATCCTGGGTGTTAGTAGACTTGTGTGAGTCACATCCTGGGTGTTAGTGGACTGATGTGGGTCACATCCTGGGTGTTAGTGGACTGATGTGGGTCACATCCTGGGTGTTAGTGGACTGGTGTGGGTCACATCCTGGGTGTTAGTGGACTGATGTGGGTCACATCCTGGGTGTTAGTGGACTGGTGTGGGTCACATCCTGTGTATGTTAGGCCCATACTCCAGTATGGACCTAACATACACAGTGTACAGTGTCTTGAACGATTCCTTATTAAGGTATCGGAACGATATTCTCAGGTTTGCCAGGTGCCCGTATGCTGCAGCAATTATTTGGTTGATGTGTGCCTCCGGTGACGTGCTCGGTGTTATGGTCACCACAAGGTCTTTCTCCCTGATTGAGGTCTGTAGTCTTTGTCCACCTAGCCTATACTCTGTCTGTGGTCTTCTTTGCCCCTCCCCAATCTTCATAACTTTGCATTTGGCAGGGTTGAATTCGAGAAGCCAGTTTCTGGACCACATGTCCAGCCTGTCCAGGTCTCTTTGCAGTCCTGCCTCATCCTCATCCGATTTAATTCTTCTCATCAGCTTCACATCATCTGCGAATAGGGACACTTCAGAGTCTATTCCTTCCATCATGTCATTCACATATATCAAAAATAGCACTGGTCCTAGAACTGACCCCTGTGGGACCCTGCTCGTCACAGGCGCCCACTGTGATACCCCTTCACGTACCATGACTCGTTGTTGTCTCCCTGTCAGGTATTCCCTGATCCATTGCAGTGCCCTCCCTGTTATATGCGCCTGATCCTCCAGCTTCTGCACTAATCTCTTGTGAGGAACTGCGTCAAAGGCCTTCCTGCAGTCTAGGAAAATGCAATCAACCCACCCCTCTCTCTCATGTCTTACTTCTGTTACCTTGTCATAAAACTCCAGAAGGTTTGTGACACAGGATTTGCCTTCCATGAACCCATGCTGGTTTTCATTTATAATCTTGTTCCGTTCCATGTGTTCCACCACTCCCATTAATGAAAATAAGATACCAGATATACTAAGCAAATTTCCTAAATTTGCTTGTAACAGATAAGTGAACTATAGATATGTAGATATAAATCCATATGTATTCCTGTTAACCCTTTGGGGCCTAGTTCCTAGGCCTTTTGTGTATCCACATGCTCTCGCGCTACCGTCCACAGGATGGATATGGGGTGCACAATAAACTAGCCACTTCGGTGGCAAAATCTAAATCACCACTCTCCTCCTGATAATCTTCTCCATGACTTTGCACACAATACATGTCAGAGACACAGGTCTGTAGTTTAATGCCTCATTTCTGTTTCTTTTCTTAAATATGGGGACTACATTAGCTGTCTTCCATTTCTCAGGTAGTTGCCCAGTTTCAAGGGATGTGTTGAAGATTGTGGTTAGGGGCACGCACAGCATCTCTGCTCTTTCTCTAAGGACCCACAGGGAGATGTTGTCTGGTCCCATCGCCTTTGAGGTATCAAGGTCACTTCGCAGCTTCTACACCTCCTCCTCGGTTGTTCGTATGTCATCCAACACTTGTTGGTATATTCCCTCTTGATGTTCCCTTCTGTGCTGTCTTCCCAGAGCCCTTCCTGTCTCTACTGTAAAAACTTCCTTAAATCTCCTGTTTAGCTCCTCACATACCTCCTGATCATTTCTTGTGAGTTCTCCACCTTCTGTCCTCAGTCTGATCACCTTGTCTTTGACTGTTGTCTTCCTCTTTATGTGGCTATACAACAGTTTCGGGTCAGTCTTGATTTTCGATGCTATGTTATTTTTGTACTGTCGCTGGGCCTCCCTCCTTACCTGTGCATACTCGTTCCTGGCTCTGCGACTAATCTCCCTATTTTCATGTGTTCTCTGCCTTGTGTACTTTTTCCATTCTCTATTGCACTTTGTTTTTGCCTCCTTACACCGTCGGGTAAACCAGGGGCTCGTTCTGGTCTTCCCTTTGTTTCTGTTGCCTTTGGGAATAAACCTTTCCACTGCCTCCTTGCATTTTGTTGTTACATATTCCATCATTTCATTTACTGGCTTTCCTGCCAGTTCTCTGTCCCACGGAACCTCCTGCAGGAAGTTCCTCAACCCTATGTAGTCCCCTCTTTTATAGTCTGGCTTTTCCCATTCAACTCCTGTTACTCTCTCCACTTGCAGCTCTACTATGTATTCAAAGCACAGAACCACGTGGTCACTAGCTCCTAGGGGACTCTCATATGTGATGTCCTCAATGTCTGAACTGCCCAGGGTGAACACAATGTCCAACATCTTGGCTCTCCATGTTTTGGGACCCCCATTTGGCTCCAGGTTTTCCCAGTCAATCTCCCTGTGGTTGAAATCCCCCATAACCAGCAACTTTGCTCTGCTGGAGTGAGCTCGTCTTGCCACCTCAGCAAGTGTGTCCACCATTGATCTGTTGCTCTCTTCATATTCCTCTCTTGGCCTCCTGCAGTTCTGTGGTGGATTATACATCACTGCAATGACCACCTTGTGCTCCGCAGACTGAAGTGTACCTACTATGTAGTCCCTTTCTCCTGTCTCATCTATGCCTCCCATTTTCTCGAATTTCCATCGGTTTTTTACGAGCAGAGCAACCCCTCCTCCCCCTCTGCCCCTTCTATCTTTCCTCATGATCTGGTATCCTGGTGGGAAGATTGCATCTGTTATTGTCTCGGTGAGTTTTGTTTCTGTAACTGCTATTATGTCTGGGGACTTCTCATTGATTCTTTCTTGCCATTCTTCATATTTATTCGTTAATCCATCAGCATTTGTGTACCAAACCTTCAACTTCTGTTCTAATACTGTAACTGTGGTCCTGGTGGAATACTGGGGTTGGGAGAGCAGGAGCCCTGGAGGGGGCCTGTGGGGGGTTGCAGTGGAGGTGGAGGAAATGCTCCCATAGGGAGTTGCTGTAGGGATAGGGTTCGTGGTGCAAGGGGTGGGAACAGAGGGATCGGTGTGTGATGGTTGGTTTGGATTGTTCAGTTGCCTTGGGGTGTCGTGGCTGGAGTCCTTCTGCAGGTGTTTCTGGGGAGTGTGCTTGTCCTTCCACCTGCTCCTGGGTTATTCTGCTCTTCTTTGTCATTTCCTCCCATTCCTCCTTTCGTTTTTGCACTCTCTCTTTCAGTATCATCCTTTCCTCCTGTGTTCTGTCTCGATCGAGGTACACACTCTTGAACTCCTGTTTGCTACTCAGCCGTGCTTTCTCCTGCAGGATCATGGTTCGAGTTGATTCTTCCTTGAAAATTACTTTGAGAGGCCGATTCCTTCTCTTTGTGAACCACCCGATTCTCCGAAAATTTGCCACCTGGGTCATGTCTCCCTCGCCTATTACCTTCATGATACGTTCAATCGCTTTTTTCTCCTCCTGCTTTCTTTCATCATAAGTTTCCCCTTCAGCTTCGTCTAGCCCATAGACAAAAACTGATCTCTCCCTTTCCACCTCCCACTGTGACTCCCATTGCACCCTCTGAGGTGTTTTAGTTCCTTTCCGTAGAGTGTTCCTTCCTTCAGTCCCTTCCCTACCTGTGGCCCCTATGCTCATTGGTTTGTCTTTCCTGCTCACCTGTTCCTGGCCCCCACAAGTGTGTGTGTGTGTGTGTGTGTGTGTGTGTGTGTGTGTGTGTGTACTCACCTATTTGTACTCACCTATTTGTGGTTGCAGGGGTGGTGTCATAGCTCCTGGCCCTGCCCCTTCACTGATTGCTACTAGGTCCTCTCTCTCTCCCTGCTCCATGAGCTTTATCATACCTCGCCTTAAAACTATGCATAGTTCCCGCCTCCACTACGTCACTTTCTAGGCTATTCCACGGCCTGACTACTCTATGACTGAAGAAATACTTCCTAACATCCCTTTGATTCATCTGAGTCTTCAACTTCCAATTGTGACCTCTTGTTTCTGTGTCCCATCTCTGGAACATCCCGTCTTTGTCCACCTTGTCTATTCCGCGCTGTATTTTTTTATGTTGTTTTTCATGTCTCCCCTGACCCTCCTGTCCTCCAGTGTCGTCAGGCCGATTTCCCTCAACCTTTCTTCGTAGGACAATCCCCTTAGCTCTGGGACTAGTCTTGTTGCAAACCTTTGCATTTTCTCTAATTTCTTGACATGTTTGACCAGGAGTGGATTCCAAACTGGTGCTGCATACTCCAGTATGGGCCTGACATAAATGGTATACAGAGTCTTGAACGATTCCTTACTGAGGTATTGGAATGCTATCCGTAGATTTGCCAGACGCCCATATGCTGCAGCAGTTATCTGATTGATGTGTGCCTCAGGAGACATGCTCAGTGTTATACTCACCCCCAGATCTTTTTCCTTGAGTGAGGTTTGTAGTCTTTGGCCATCTAGACTATATTGTGTCTGTGGTCTTCTTTGCCCTTCCCCAATCTTCATAACTTTGCATTTGGCAGGGTTAAACTCAAGGAGCCAGTTGCTGGACCAGGCTTGTAGCCTGTCCAGGTCTTTTTGTAGTCCTGCCTGATCCTCGTCCGATTTGATTCTTCTCATTAACTTCACATCATCTGCAAACAAGGACACTTCTGAGTCTATCCCTTCCGTTATGTCATTCATGTATACCAAAAACAGCATAGGTCCTAGGACTAACCCCTGTGGAACCCCGCTTGCCACAGGCGCCCACTCTGACACTTCGTCACATACCATGACTCGTTGTTGCCTCCATGTCAGGTATCCTCTGATCCATTGCAGTGCCTTTCCTGTTATGTGTGCCTGATTCTTTAGCTTTTGCAGTAACCTCTTGTGAGGAACTGTGTCGAAGGCCTTCTTGCAGTCGAAAAAAATGCAGTCGATTCACCTCTCTCTCTCTTGTCTTACTTCTGTCACCTTGTCATAAAACCCCAGCAAGTTTGTGACACAGGATTTTTCCTTTTCTGAAACCGTGCTGGTTGTCAATTATACACTTGTTTCTTTCCAGGTGCTCCACCACTCTCCTCATGATGATCTCCATGACTTTGCATACTATACACATTAGTGATACAGGTCTGTAGTTTAGTGCCTCATGTCTGTCTCCCTTTTTAAAAATTGGGACTACATTTGCCATCTTCCATACTGCAGGGAGTTGCCCAGTTTCAGTGGATGTGTTGAAGATCTTTGTTAATGGCACACACAGCATCTCTGCTCCCTCTCTAAGGACCCACAGAGAGATGTTGTCTGGTCCCACCGCCTTTGAAGTGTCAAGTTCACATAGCAGCTTCTTCACCTCCTCCTTGGTTATGTGTACCTCATCCAGCACTTATTGGTGCAAACCCCCCTGTACTGACTTCCTGGAGTCCTAATAGTTTCCACTGTAAATATTTCTTTAAATCTCGTGTTGAGCTCCTGACATACCTCTCGGTCGTTTCTTGTGAACTCCCCATCACTCTTCCTCAGTATGATTACCTGGTCCTTGACTGTTGTTTTCCTCCTGATGTGGCTGTACAACAGCTTCGGGTCAGACTTGACTTTCGATGCTATATCATTTTCATATTGTCGCTGAGTTCTCTGTCTTCTGTGCCTTTTCCATTCTCTAGTACACCTAGTTTTTGCCTCCCTACACGTTTGGGTAAACCAAGGACTCGTTCTGTTCTTCCCATTATTTCTGTTTCCCTTGGGAACAAACCTCCCCTCTGCCTCCTTGCATTTTGTTGCCACATAGTCCATCATTTCTTGTACTGATTTTCCTGTCAGTTCTCTCTCCCACTGAATGTCTTGCAGGAAGTTCCTCATGCCTGAGTAGTTCCCCTCCCTTTTATAGTTTGGTTTTTCCCATCCTATTCCTGCTACTCTCTCCACTTGAGAGAGTGGAGTGTGTGTATGTGTGTGTGTGTGTGTGTGTGTGTGTGTGTGTGTGTGTGTGTGTGTGTGTGTGTGTGTGTGTGTGTGTGTGTGTGTGTGTGTGTGTGCCCCCTAACCATCTGGGGGTTGAAGAAGATAGCCAGCTGTAGGAGACCAGCTGTTGACAGTTGGTCAGGATGCATTACACCACCACTACCACCACCTCAACCACCACCACTACCACCACTACTACCACCACTACTACTACCACTACTACCACCACTACTACCACCACTACTACTACCACCACTACTACCACCACTAGTGCCACCACTGCTACCACCACTACCAACACTACTACCACCACTACTACTGCCAGTACTACCACCACTAGTGCCACCACTGCTACCACCACTACCAACACTACTACCACCACTACTATCACCACTACTACCACCACTAGTGCCACCACTACTACCACCACTACTACCACCACTACTACCACCGCTACCACGACCACTAGTACCACCACTACTACCACCACTACCACCACCACGGTGGTCTGGTGGCTAAAGCTCCCGCTTCACACACGGAGGGCCCGGGTTCGATTCCCGGCGGGTGGAAACATTCCGACACGTTTCCTTACGCCTGTTGTCCTGTTCACCTAGCAGCAAATAGGTACCTGGGTGTTAGTCGACTGGTGTGGGTCGCATCCTGGGGGACAAGATTAAGGACCCCAATGGAAATAAGTTAGACAGTCCTCGATGACGCACTGACTTTCTTGGGTTATCCTGGGTGGCTAACCCTCCGGGGTTAAAAATCCGAACGAAATCTTATCTTATCTCTTACTACCACAACTACTACCACCACTATTACAACCACTACTACCACCACTACTGCCACCCTTATTACAACCACTACTACCACCACCACTACTATCACTACTACCACCACTACTACCACCACTACTACCACCACTACTACTATCACTACTACCACCACTAGTACCACCACTACTACCACCACGACTACCACCACTACTACCACCACTACTACTACCACTACTACCAACACTAGTACCACCACTACTACCACCACTACTCCACCACTACTACTACCACTACTACACCACTACTACCATCACTATTTCCACCACTACTACCACCAATACTACCACCACTTTTTACCCCACCACTACTCTACCACTACCACCACTACTACCACCACTACTACCACCACTATTTACCACCACTATTACCCCCATCACTACTACTCCCACTACTACCACACTAGTACCGCCACTACTACCACCACTACTACTACCACTGCTACCACCACTACCAGCTGTCAACAACCACAACAACAGGAGCGTGGAAGATAGCTCTGTTCATTGACCAATGATGACGCGAGTTTTATGAGAGGGGAGAGAGAGAGAGAGAGAGAGAGAGAGAGAGAGAGGAGAGAGAGAGAGAGGAGAGAGAATGTTCTTGTCTGAAAATTTTTAATAATAAAAAATAATAGTGGTGGTAGTTAGTGGTGGCAGTGGTTTGTGGTGGTACGGTAGTAGTTGTAGTGGTGGGAGTACTGGCGGAAGTGGTGGTTTCTGTTAGTAGTGGTATTGGTAGTGGTGGTACTGGCGTAGTGTTGGTAATGGTGGTAGTGGTGGTAGTGGTGGTAGTTGTGGTAGTGGTTGTACTGTTAGCAGTGGTGATAGTGGTGGTAGTTTGTTGGTAGTAGTGTAGTAGTAGTAGTAGTAGTAGTGGTAGTTGTTTGGTAGTGGTGGTGGTAGTGCTAGTAGTGGTAATTGTGGTGGTGGGCTTACTGATAGTAGTGGTAGTGGTGATAGTAGTGGTGGTGTGGTAGTTGTGGTAGTGGTAGTGGGGGGGATGGTGGTAGCAGTGGTAGTGGTGGTAGTGGGGATAGTGGTTAGTGATGGTAGTGTTAGTAGTGGTGTGGTACTGGTAGTAGAGGTAGTGGTTTGGGAGTGATAGTAGTGGGGTTTCTGGTAGTAAAGGTAGTGGTGGTATTGGTAAGTTAGTGGTATTGTTAGTTTGTGGTGGTGTGGTAGTTGCGTAATTGGTGGGAATGGTGGTAGTGGTAGTGGTGGTAGTAGTGGTAGTTGTATTGGTGACAGTGGTGCTATTAGTAGTGGTAGTTTTGTTATGGTGGTAATGGTGGCACAGTGGCGGTAATGGTAGTGGTAGTAATGGTACTGGTGGCAATGGTGGTAATGGTGGTAGTGGTAGTGGTAGTAATGGTACTGGTGGTAATGGTGGTAATGGGGGTAGGGGTGGTAATGGTAGAAATGGTGTGGTGGTAATGGTGGTAGTGGTAGGGGTGATAGTTTAGTAGTGGTAGTGTTGGTAGTGATGGTAGTGGTAAAAGTAGTAGTGGTGGTAGTAGTAGTAGTGGTAGTGGTGGTAATGGTGGTAGTGGTGGTAATGGTGGTGTGGTTGGAAATGGTGGTAGGGGTTTGGTAATGGTGGTAGTGGTGGTAATGATGGTAGTGGTAGTAGAGGTATTCGTGGTAATGGTAGTAGGGGTTTAGTGGTGGTAGTGATGGTTTTGGTAGTGATGGTAGTGGTCGTGTAGTAGTGGTAGTGGTAGTAAAAGTATTGATGGTAATGGTAGTAGTGGTAGTGGTAGTAGAGGTATTGGTGGTAATGGTAGTAGTGGTAGTGGTGGTAGTGATGATAGTGGTAGTGGTAGTAGTGATCGTGGTAGTAGTGACTGTGGTGGTACTGGTAGGAGAGGTATTGGTGGTAATGGTAGTGGTGGTAGTGGTAGTAGTGGTAGTGGTGGTGGTAATGATACTTATAGTAGTGGTACTGGTAGTAGTGGTGGTAGCAGAGGTGGCGTGAGTCTACCACAATTCCACAATTAACCACAATTCCTGTTAAGTAGGTCAGTGAACTGGGCGCCAGTTATGACAGTACCCAGGAAGTAGGAGGAGGAGGAGGAGGTGTAAGGTGACTGGTACCTACTTACTACTAGGTGAACAGCAGTAGGTGTACTAGGGGGCAGTGTACGGTATATAGGTCGCAGTATGAACCAGACACTGTAAATACTAGGTGCAGATAGTGTTATTGGCTTAAAGTGCCCATACACACGCACATACACACGCATATACATCCTCTTACACACGCACATACATCCTCTTACACACGCACATACACACGCACATACATCCTCTTACACACGCACATACACACGCACATACACACGCACATACACACGCATACATCCTCTTACACACGCACATACACACGCACATACACACGCATACATCCTCTTACACACGCACATACACACGCATACATCCTCTTACACACGCACATACACACGCACATACACACGCATACATCCTCTTACACACGCACATACACACGCATACATCCTCTTACACACGCACATACACACGCATACATCCTCTTACACACGCACATACACACGCACATACATCCTCTTACACACGCATACATCCTCTTACACACGCACATACACACGCATACATCCTCTTACACACGCACATACACACGCATACATCCTCTTACACACGCACATACACACGCACATACACACGCATACATCCTCTTACACACGCACATACACACGCATACATCCTCTTACACACGCACATACACACGCACATACACACGCACATACATCCTCTTACACACGCACATACACACGCACATACATCCTCTTACACACGCACATACATCCTCTTACACACGCACATACACACGCACATACATCCTCTTACACACGCACATACACACGCACATATATCCTCTTACACACGCACATACACACGCACATACATCCTCTTACACACGCACATACACACGCACATACATCCTCTTACACACGCACATACACACGCATATACACACGCACATACACACGCACATACATCCTCTTACACACGCATACATCCTCTTACACACGCACATACACACGCATACATCCTCTTACACACGCACATACACACGCACATACATCCTCTTACACACGCACATACACACGCATACATCCTCTTACACACGCACATACACACGCATACATTTCCCCTTACACACGCACATACACACCCCACATACACACGCATTACATCCCCTTACACACGGGACATACACACGCACTACACACGCATACATCCTCTTACACACCGCACATACAAAACGCATACTTCCTTTACACACGCACATACACACGCATACATCCCCTTACACACGCACATACACACGCACATACATCCTCTTACACACGCATACATCCCCTTACACACGCACTTTCACACGCATACATCCTTTACACACGCACATACCAGCACATCCTCTAACACGACATACACCCGACATGCACAGTTTTTTCCCCTTTCAACGCCATACACCGCATACTTTCCCTTACACACGCCTCACCGCCTACCACCCCAAAAATCCTTACAAACGCAAATACACACGCAAACATCCTTTCACCAGCCTACACCTTTAAAACGCACTACACAGCCATACTTTCCTCTTTCCCAACCACTCACAGCCTATACCTCTTTCACACGCACTCACACGCACATAACCCCCTTACACAAGCACAAATTAACACGCAAATCATCCTCTTTCACACCACATACACCGAATACACACGCACATACACCGCACATACTCCTTTAAACGCATACATCCTCTTACCACGCACAACACACGCATACCCTCTTACACACGCAATACAACCACATTTATTTCCCCTTACAAACGCACATAACACGCATTTAAAACCTTTACCAGCACATACCAAACCTAATCTTTCACAGACAACACACCACATACACACG
>NW_026473235.1:0-11059 GCF_026875155.1 Cherax quadricarinatus | reverse complement strand
CTTTTAAATTTACCCCACCTCTTGGCGCTATAAAAACCCTCCACCTGTCCTTCATCCCATTTGTTTCATACTATGGAACAATGCTCTTCTCCAGACTGAGGGACTGACCACCTCAAAACTTTAAGGGTGATGGACTGATTACATCGTCTTCAAGTATCTTCTGCTTCTATCAACTTTTCTGTACTTGACTGAAGAAGCCTACTGTGTAGGCGAAACGTTTCATAATAAAGATACCTAACTGTTGCATATGTGTCTTACCTATCAAGATTTGGGGGCCTATAAATCACACCCAAAATTAATTTGTCACGTCCCTCGAGAAACTGTAGCCAAACAGATTCTGTGTTCGATGTTTTTAATCTTATATCATGTCTAAGACAATTTAAATTTTCTTTGACATACATCGCCACACCACCACCCTGATTAACATCAAAATGGTATACAATACCGACAGGTTGGTAGGTAAGACACATAGGCAACAGTTAGGCAACTTTATTCCGAAACGTTTCGCCTACACAGTAGGCTTCTTCAGTCGAATACAGAAAGTAGGCAGGAACAGTAGAGATGTGAAGACGATGTAATCAGTCCATCACCCTTGAAGTCGTAGAATTTGAGGTTGTCAGTCCCTCAGCCTGGAGAAGTTCAGTTCCATAGTCAGGAACTATCCTGACTATGGAACTGACAGTCAGTGGCAGTGGCACCGTGAGGTGCATCCGCAGTTTCTTGTGTTTTTGCCTTCTTGGCTGGTGGCTGAACTGGTGAAGGCGAGATTTCCGACTGGTCAGTTGCTCTAGCAGTGGATGCAAGCGGTAGCGGACTCTCATTGGTGGGGTTTGCCGACTTCTCAGTGGTCTCTGATTGGTCCATCTCTGTGTCTAGTGGAGGTTGTGACAGTGGTGGAGCAGCGGTGATGCTGGTAATATTTGCAGTAGATTTTAGGATCTCAGTGGAAGGTGGTGATGCAGGGAATGTGAGGCCAGGCATATTATTTAGTTTGAAAATTTAAAATTGATGGTGGTGTTAAAGGGAACCAGGCTCAGCTGCATTTGTACATGGCATCATAATGCAACAAAGAATTTTGGTGGAGTCGGCAGTAGGTGCTGGCAGGGAAGTGGTGGGAGCAGCTTGCGTGGCTTGTAGTATTTGGTAGTGTCTGCTTGAAGCTTGGTGATAGCAGAATATGTGGTTGCTTGTGGGTTGGGTTTCTTTTTTTGTTGTTGTTTCTTGAGTATTCTCTTTGGTAGGGCACCTGGCAGCAAGAGTATGGTGGTCATTCTTTCAGTTCAAGCATTTAGGTGGGAAGCAGTTAGTGCAATTCTTTAAGTCATGACCCTCACGGCACAGGTGGAGCAGAATTCTTGTCCTTGGTAGGACAATCATTTGTGGTGTGTAAGTATGAGTAACAATTATAGCACTGTGAGTATGTTGGAATTTCTCTGCCGATGAAGGTGGGTTGATGTGGAAGTAGTGGAATAGCCAGGCCCTCAGCGAAAAGCTCTGGCTGCATGTTGACGTCACTAAAGGGTGACCTTCAGCATGGATGAAGCATTGGGTATTTTAGTAATGAAGTCCACCTTGGCCCAAGGGTTCTTTTCTTCGATAGATGACTTGATTTCTTCAGTGGCCTGTACAGTGATAAGGTTGTCGAGTCGCTTGAGGAACATAAGACCCTAAGAATGTAGGAACACTGCAGAAGGCCTACGGGCCCCATACGAGGCAGGTCCTTATAAAAACGACATCTACCTAAAGCTACTCAAGAAATAACTCCTGTACCCCCCAACACCAATCAAACCCAGCCCCTCCCATTCATATATTTGTCCAGTCTCTTCTTAAGCTACCCAAGGTCCTAGCCTCTATCAACCCATGGGAAGACTGTTCAACGCATCTACAACCTGTTAGAAAACCGGGTACTTACCTATGCCCTTTCTAAATCTAAATTTATCCAACTTAAATCCATTATTCCTGGTTCTTACCTGGTTCGACACCTCAGTACTTTATTAATGTCTCCCTTGTTTATGCCCGTCATCCACTTTACACTTCAATGATATCTCCCCCCATTCTAGGCCTCTCCAGAGAGTGGAGATTTAAGGCTTTAAGTCTATCTTCATACGGGAGGTTCCTTACACAGTTAATCATTTTAATCATTCTTCTCTGTATGTTCTCTAATGAGTCTTTTGTCCATCCTGTTAGTAAGGGGACAAAAATGAGCAGCATAATCTAATGAGGCCTCACTAGTGATGTTTTAGAGCTGTAAAATAACTTTTGGACTTCTGTTACTTATACTTTTTGAGATAAATCCAAGTAATCTGTTGGCCTTGTTGCGCACACTAAGGCACTGCTGTCTTGGCTTTAGATTCTGCTTACCATGACTCCCCAAATCTTTTTCACATTCTGTATGACCAAGCTCTACTTCACCTAGATTATAGCTTCGAGGGTTTTTTTTCATTACCAAGGGCAAGTACCTTACACTTATCCACATTAAACTTCATCTGCCATTTTTCAGACCAAGACATTAATTTGTTCAAATCGTCCTGGAGTTCATTGATATCCTCCTCAGAGGAATTTTTACGGCCTATCTTTGTATCATCAGCAAAAATTTCTCATGTCACTAGTAATCCCTTCATCAAGGTCATTAATGTAAATTATGAACAGGAGAGGGCCTAAAACTGATCCTTGTGGAACGCCACTAGTGACTAATCCCATTCAGATTTCACTCCATTAATGGTAACTCTCTGCTTTCTATTGGTAAGCCATGCCTCAATCCATGTTTAGAACTTTACCTCTTATTCCATGAGCTGCCATTTTCTTAAAAGTCTCTTGTGAGGTACTCTGTCGAAGGCTTTACTAAAATCCCAAAAAAACAATATCATATTCCTTATCACTGTCAACTGCCTCAAATGTTCTATTTGAAGAAAAGTCAGTTTAAGTTTGTCAGGCAGGAACGGACCTCTCGTGAATCCTGCTGAGATTCATTTATCAAGTTATGCTCTTCAAGGTGACTTTGATAATGTCAGCTATAATTGGGTTCTAATAACTTGCCCACTATAGAAAGTCAGGCTTAGGGACGGTAATTTGAAGGAGTGGACTTATCCCTGATTTCAATATAGGAACACATTAGCCATCTTTTCCCCAACTCTGGCACAACACTGGTAAGGTGGACGCATTGGATTTCACTCGTTAATGGCTGGGCTAAGCTCCATCTTGCATTCCTTAGTACCCTTGAAAACAACTCATCGGGTCCGGGGACTTATTTTGTTTCAGTTTGTCTATCTGTTTTAATAACCATGTCCCTTTCCCCCCTGACCCCAAATAATATTAGGGTTTAATTAAATTCTCAGGAACTAAATAATTGTTAATTACTGGAATCTCATTTACATCTTCCTGTGTAAAAACTGACAAAAAAATAGTCATTAAATAAGGAAAAAATTTCCCGTTCATTATCCGTCAGTGTCCCTTCCCAGATTTCAAAAGGTCCTACTTTTTCCTTCACCTTCGTCCATACACTTGAAAGAACCCTTTGGATTAGTCTTTGATTCATTAGCAACTCTAATTCATAGTCACGTTTAGCCTTTCTAAACGCCTTTTTTACTTCTCTTTAAGCTGAACATATTGGTCAGTAAGGTTAACCTCTCCTTTCTGATGCGCCTATAAATTCCCCTTTTCTCCCCTAATAGGGTGCTTTAGCCTCCTGTTAAACCCATTTGGGATCGTTTTTATTAGACCTAATTTCTCTCTGGGGAATGTATATACTCTGGGCACTGTGTACATTATTAAGAAAACAATCATAAAAGCAGATCCCTTCATATTCATAAGTATGATTATCGTCAATAAAATCATTAGCTAGATAACCCCAATCAAGATTAGACAGATGTTCCCTAAGTCCTTTTTAATGGCAGAACGAAAATCAGGGATTTTTACTGTATTATCATTATTCTTGCATTCCAATTAATGCTAAAGTGATGGATTTGTGATCACTTGCGCCAAGCTCTTTAGTGATCTCCAGATTATTCACGAGTGTTTCCTTATTTGACAAGGGTAGGTCTAGCAATTACCCCTGGTTTGGGTTTAGTTACACTCTGTTTCAGAAAAACAGGGCCCGAACTGTTTCCATGAAGTCACTGGACTCGAGATTACCTGTAAAAAAATTCCAGTCAATTAGCTAAAAGTTAAAGTCCCCTACTATGACTATGTTACTGTGTCCAGAAGCCCTAACAATTTCGTCCCAAAGAAGTCCCCCTCTATCGTGATCAAGCCTGGAGGTCGGTATATTACACCTGGGAATTAGTTTTTCTTGACCCCCCACGAGCTCTCCCCAAAACCGGGACTCTGTTACTGCTCCATCTATTTTTATACCTGTTTTTATGCAACAATTAATATTTTCTCGAACATACAATGCAACTCCTCCCCCTTCCCCATTACATCTACCCACATTGAACAACTTAAACCCCTGAATATTACACTCAGCAGTCATATCCCGACTCTTTAAATCTTTACCACGTTTCAGTTAATGCAAGGGATATCAAATTTCCCCAGCACATGCTACCAAACTTTAGTTCATTAATTTTATTTTTTTGCACTTCGACTGTTAGCATAAAATCCCATCATATGTTTTTCTTCTGCACCATTTTTCCTATTCATTTTTGTTTTTACACAATTTCTGAAATTATCATTCCCCAGAGTTAGTCCTTTGACAGTTACTATTAAGATTCTTAATATCAGAGCATAAGTCAATATATCCATACTCATTATTAATCATTTCTAAACCCATACCTCTAACTAATCCTAGTTTAAAGTCCAAAACAACCCCTCAACTGAGTTAGCAAGAAAACCCACACCTGCCCTGGATAAGTGAACCCCATCCCTGGCATACATGTCTTTTTGGCCATAGAAGTTGTCCAGTTGTCAATGAATGGTACTGCATTATCCTTACAGTGTTTATCCAGCCAACAATTAATACCAATTGCTCTGGACAACCATTCATTACCAACACCTCTTCTTGGCAAAATGCACATATAAAAGGGCGCCCCCCTTCTTCCTAAAACATTGTTATAGCTGTCCTGAACTTTCTAACTAAATCCTCACTTCTACGCTTGCCTACATCATTGCCTCCAGCACTGAGGCAAATAATAGGATTGATCCCATTACCCTTCATGATGTTGTCAAGCCCGGTTAACAATGTCCTCCATCCCAGCCCCAGGAAAGCATACCCTTTGTCTCCTACTCCTGTCCCTTTAAGCAGAATGCCCTATCCCTGTATTAAAACCCGGCTATCCCCAACAACAAACAATATTCTTACCTTCCTTGTTGTCGTTCGTTTGTGACGATCCCAGTAGTCGACTCACATTCGTCGGGTAGCACCGAGAATGCGTTGGAGGTTTCCACGGGAGTTTCCACAGCAGTCTCTTTCTTCTTCATCGTTTCTGGCTTTCCATTCGTCTTCTTGATCGTCAACTTCGTCGTTCCCTGCTGTCCAGCCACTGACCACGATCCCTTCTTGACCTGAGGACTCGAAACAGGACTCGAAACAGTTCTCTTGGCCCTCAGTGCCCGGGAAGTCAAGACAAGAAATCCCTGGTCTCGTAAAGTGGTAGTAGCAGTAGTGGTAAGTAGTTTCTCAGCCTCTGTGTCGTCTGTACAGACGACAACAAAGGCCTCTTTGAGCGATAAAATCGCATTACATTTGACTTGCAGCCTGCCACTAACGACAGCTACAGGTGCTAGTTTGGACGACTCATTGGTTGTGCCACTCGCTGGTTTGATCTTTACTCTGTTAGAGTAATGCATCGTGAGTAAGCAGTGCTCTGGTGTGGTAATCAACAGTATATGTGTGTATAATGTTCGCCAAGACCGTAGTCCTGGCACGGGTCTCAATCTTGCGATGACCCGTCTCTGGCTCCCGATGGAGAAAGGTTTCTACAATGATGCGACATATGCTGTTCAAGCACTCTTCTGTTAGGTAAGACACATATGCAACAGTTAGGTATCTTTATTTCGAAACGTTTCGCCTACACAGTAGGCTTCTTCAGTCGAATACAGAAAAGTTGATAGAAGCAGAAGATACTTGAAGACGATGTAATCGTCCATCACCCTTAAAGTTTTGAGGTGGTCAGTCCCTCAGTCTGGAGAAGAGCATTGTTCCGTTGTCTGAAACAATATTGTTTCAGACAACGGAACAATGCTCTTCTCCAGACTGAGGGACTGACCACCTCAAAACTTTAAGGGTGATGGACTGATTACATCGTCTTCAAGTATCTTCTGCTTCTATCAACTTTTCTGTATTCGACTGAAGAAGCCTACTGTGTAGGCGAAACGTTTCGAAATAAAGATACCTAACTGTTGCATATGTGTCTTACCTAACAATCTGTCGGTATTTTATACCATTTTAATGTTCAAGCACTCTTCTGGTCAGTTCAACTGGTGCATCTCATAAGCGACAACACCGTATGTACTCCTAATTATGGACACTAGCGAGGAGGAGGATATGTCGTTATCACAGGTAACAGCTTGTCTGGTTCGTCGACTCCATGGTACACTAGTGTGGCCGCAGTCATCTCTGGTTCCTCTTCGGGAGGGACATAACTTGAAGTTATGTCCTAGAATTTGTATTGATAAAGCCACTGGATGGCGAAACGTCTACAATAAAGATACACCAGATGTTGCACATGTGTCTTAATTTCATCTTGTCGGTATTATATACCATTCTTACACATCAAAAAGTATGTAAAGTAAAAGGGCACAAGTGCAACTAATATGCAACTTGTGTCCTTTTACTTTACATATTGTCGGTAATTCTACTAACTTTATTACACATCAAAAAGTGTAAGCAACAGAAGTCCAGAGGTCATACTGCAGCTTTATACATCATTAGTAAGTAATAAAGTTGATAGAATTACCGACAATATGTAAAGTAAAAGGACACAAGTGCAACTAATGTGACATTTTATTGTGGCAACGTTTCGCTCTCCAGGAGCTTTGTCAAGCCGATACAAACAGTATATGGACACAGAGGGTATATATAAAGGCTCAGAGAGGTGCAATACTAGTGAGGTACCATATCGATGTTCACAGGTGGTAGTAGTAGTAGTGACAAAAGTTGTAGTAGTAGTAAGACAATATGGTACAGCAATTAATTCGTACATGAGTGAAAGGATATAAAAGCTATTACTTGGGTAACATAACATTTTCCTTCCTTTTTCATCAAAGACTGCAAGAAAAAAGCTTTCAGATCATTAATTCTCCACGCACCAACACCACTCCCAACAAAGTTATAATTCTTCCCAACAGCCAGGTTGCACTGAACGTTTCTAAAGATTTTCACAAGCTAACACCAGAGTCGCCATCGCTTCTAGCACTTCAATATAGGGTTAAACCAGGACAAAAATCAAAGCACCCTTTAACCAGTCAATGCAGGGGTTTACACTATCCCTTTGGAGGCTGTGACAAGATTTATGTAGATGAATGGTTCAGAGAACCGACATGTTGATAAATTAGACACATGTGCAACTCTTGGGTATCTTTATTGAGGAAACGTTTGCCACACAGTGGCATCATCAGTCCATGCGTAGGAGAAACTTGAAGAACAGGAGGAGAATGAGGTAACAGTCCTCACTTGAGGTTGAGGGCTGATTACCTCATTCTCTCCTGTTCTTCAAGTTCTCTACGTATGGGGGCTGATGAGCCACTGTTGGCGAAAAAAGTTTCCTCAATAAAGATACCCAAGAGTTGCACATGTGTCTAATTTATCAAGATTTATGTAGGTGAAACAGCAAGAAACCTCGACACCCGCCTCAATGAACACATTTACGCATGTAGGAACGATAACATAAGAACATACATAAGAAAGGAGGAACACTGCAGGAGGCCTGTTGGCCCATACTAGGCAGGTCCTTTACAATTCATCCCACTAACAAAACATTTGCCCAACCCAATTTTCAATGCTACCCAAGAAATAAGCTCTGATGTGCAAGTCCCACTCAAATCCAACCCCTCCCACTCATGTATTTATCCAACCTAAATCTGAAACTACCCAAAGTCCTAGCCTCAATAACCCAACTAGGTAGACTGTTCCACTCATCAACTACCCTATTTCCAAACCAATACTTGCCTATGTCCTTTCTAAATCTAAACTTATCTAATTTAAAATCATTACTGCGGGTTCTCTCTTGGAGAGACATCCTCAAGACCTTATTAATATTCCCTTTATTAATACCTATCTTCCACTTATACACTTCGATCAGGTCTCCCCTCATTCTTCGTCTAACAAGTGAATGTAACTTAAGAGTTTTCAATCTTTCTTCATAAGGAAGATTTCTAATGCTATGTATTAATTTAGTCATCCTACGCTGAATGTTTTCTAACGAATTTATGTCCATTCTGTAATATGGAGACCAGAACTGAGCTGCATAATCTAGGTGAGGCCTTACTAATGATGTAAAGTAAACGTTGCCACAATAAAATGTCACATTAGTTGCACTTGTGTCCTTTTACTCTGAATTGGCTAATACAACCACTCCATCCCTACATATCACGTTTGCCAAAGAATAGGTCCCAGTTATCAATGAATGGGATTGCAAGTTCCTTGCAGTACCTGTCTAGCCAGCAATTTATACCAATTGCCCTAGACATCCATTCATTGCCCACTCCCTTTCTAAGCAAGATGCTACATATGACTGGGATCCCTCCCTTAGACCTGACTACTTCTATGGCTGACCTGTACTTATCCAGCAGCTCCTCTTTCCTGCCCTTCCCAATGTCATTACCCCCAGCACTAAGACAGATAATGGGCTTGCTCCCATTACCTGCCATATTATCCAACCTGCTGACTATGTCACCAACACCAGCTCAAGGAAGACACACTCTCTGTCTGACCTTTCTGTCTCTGTTACAAATTGCACGGTCCATATATCTTACCTGAGAATTGCCTACTATTAAAATATTCTTACCTTGATTAGCAGGGGAATCAGTGGTACCTTCAACCTTACTAGCCACTGAAGTACACTAGTCTTGTGTACGAATGGTATATAATACCGACAAGATGAGAGTAAGACACATGTGCAACATCTGGGTATCTTTATTGTAGACGTTTCGCCATCCAGTGGCTTTATCAATACAAATTCCAGGACATAACTTGAAGACAGTAGAACTATGTACAGAAGATGAGGTAATCAGTCCCTCAACCTAGGAGTAGGTGCGAACAGCACCATAGTCGTGGAGATTCTGAAGCAGAAGAAAGAATCCTGGCGCTTATATAGTAAGTCAGGTGAAGCAGACGAGGGCAAATTCACTGGTGGGCGGGATTCCCCAGTGGAAGTAGGTCCTTCCCAAAGAGATGGGTTAGTTGTAGTAGTAGTAGTTGTCGTAGTTGTGAAGGTTATGTACATGTCCTCAGAATTAAGATTCCATGATGTTGCAGTGTCTGACAAGTTGTGTACGAATGGTATTAATACCGACAAGATGAGAGTAAGACACATGTGCAACATCTGGTATCTTTATTGTAGACGTTTCGCCATCCAGTGGCTTTATCAATACAAATTCCAGGACATAACTTGAAGACAGTAGAACTATGTACAGAAGATGAGGTAATCAGTCCCTCAACCTAGGAGTAGGTGCGAACAGCACCATAGTCGTGGAGATTCTGAAGCAGAAGAAAGAATCCTGGCGCTTATATAGTAACGTCAGGTGAAGCAGACGAGGGCAAATTCACTGGTGGGCGGGATTCCCCAGTGGAAGTAGGTCCTTCCCAAAGAGATGGGTTAGTTGTAGTAGTAGTAGTTGTCGTAGTTGTGAAGGTTATGTACATGTCCTCAGAATTAAGATTCCATGATGTTGCAGTGTCTGACAAGTTGTGTACGAATGGTATATAATACCGACAAGATGAGAGTAAGACACATGTGCAATATCTGGGTATCTTTATTGTAGACGTTTCGCCATCCAGTGGCTTTATCAATACAAATTCCAGGACATAACTTGAAGACAGTAGAACTATGTACAGAAGATGAGGTAATCAGTCCCTCAACCTAGGAGTAGGTGCGAACAGCACCATAGTCGTGGAGATTCTGAAGCAGAAGAAAGAATCCTGGCGCTTATATAGTAACGTCAGGTGAAGCAGACGAGGGCAAATTCACTGGTAGGCGGGATTCCCCAGTGGAAGTAGGTCCTTCCCAAAGAGATGGGTTAGTTGTAGTAGTAGTAGTTGTCGTAGTTGTGAAGGTTATGTACATGTCCTCAGAATTAAGATTCCATGATGTTGCAGTGTCTGACAAGTTGTGTACGAATGGTATATAATACCGACAAGATGAGAGTAAGACACATGTGCAACATCTGGGTATCTTTATTGTAGACGTTTCGCCATCCAGTGGCTTTATCAATACAAATTCCAGGACATAACTTGAAGACAGTAGAACTATGTACAGAAGATGAGGTAATCAGTCCCTCAACCTAGGAGTAGGTGCGAACAGCACCATAGTCGTGGAGATTCTGAAGCAGAAGAAAGAATCCTGGCGCTTATATAGTTGTGTACCATTCGTACACAACTTGTCAGACACTGCAACATCATGGAATCTTAATTCTGAGGACATGTACATAACCTTCACAACTACGACAACTACTACTACTACAACTAACCCATCTCTTTGGGAAGGACCTACTTCCACTGGGGAATCCCGCCCACCAGTGAATTTGCCCTCGTCTGCTTCACCTGACGTTACTATATAAGCGCCAGGATTCTTTCTTCTGCTTCAGAATCTCCACGACTATGGTGCTGTTCGCACCTACTCCTAGGTTGAGGGACTGATTACCTCATCTTCTGTACATAGTTCTACTGTCTTCAAGTTATGTCCTGGAATTTGTATTGATAAAGCCACTGGATGGCGAAACGTCTACAATAAAGATACCCAGATGTTGCACATGTGTCTTACCCTACACTAGTCTTGGAGAACAGAGAATCAATTTCCTACCTTCACATCTTCTCTATTAACTCTCCTAATCTTCCTTCTTCCTGAACTGTGACCACTTGCCACTTTTAAGCGGCTGCCACTATCACTGCGGTGGACCCTTCCCTTCC
>NW_026473234.1:0-10995 GCF_026875155.1 Cherax quadricarinatus | reverse complement strand
ATTATTGGCAATTAACATTAAGGGGTTGTATAATATAATTTAAACTGTTTAATACTAAAATATGTACAGTAGACCGTTGTTTAACACAGTTTTGTCTGGCATGTTTTGGTTATAGCATGATTGAATTTTGGCATACAGTGGACCCCCGCTTAACGATCACCTCCTAATGCGACCAATTATGTAAGTGTATTTATGTAAGTGCATTTGTATGTGTATGTTTGGGGGTCTGAAATGGACTAATCTACTTCACAATATTCCTTATGGGAACAAATTCGGTCAGTACTGGCACCTGAACATACTTCTGTAATGAAAAAATATTGTTAACCAGGGGTCCACTGTATTTTTGTTTGACACTTTGTAAAATTAATTTAACACGGCTGTGGGCGGGGAAAAAAATTTGAGCGCACGGTCACCCGTGGGGCAGGATGGGCTGTGGGTTACATCATTGAGTTAACGGGGGAGACCTACCACCATCAGCCATCCCCACTACCCTCCCAGCCTTTAGTTCGGTTCATATGTGTGTTGGACGAACCTGTTTTAGTAGCTCACTGTGTTTGTTTAGATACGTGTGAATTGCCATATCTTAAATCTGCCAAGCAATCATGGCACCCAGTAGGCAAACAAGTGTTGCTGAAAGTTGCAAGAAAAGGTTAAAGTGTTTAAGTCTTAGAATTAATGAAGAAAATAGAGACAAGAGATAGCCTGTAGCTGGAATGAAGCATCATTTTGTATACAAAAAGAATGAGGTAAATATGAGTTAGTATGATACTGACTTGACTAAATGACTTACGACTTGTTTGGGACTGAATGTATTTGAATGTACTGTAGGGTAAAAATAGAACAGAAATCCCTTACAGAATTTATGCACACTCCAGTACCAGTACCTCTACCACCCACCTCAGCCCAGTAGGACCACAACATAACTCTGCACTCTCTTCACAATCATCCACAAACACCAGCACTCACAATTTAAGTAAGAATTGTACTATTACATGTATTTCTGTTGCATTTGTAATCTAATGCAGTAAAAACAACAAAAATACATCACAACAATGAACTAAAAATTACATACTCACTTTTATTTTTGTAAGATCTGTTGGTCTAAAAACAATTGTTTGGCTTTTTGGGGGCTTACCTATTTTTTACATAAGTTCTTCATTTTTGTCTAACACGGCATTTTCGGGAACATAACTACCGTTTTAAAAACAACCGTCTGCTGAAATTTTAAAAACACTGCTTAATAACTCAAATACATACATAAATTCAAAAGAATTAGATGAAATAAATTCAAATTTAATCTCACTTTATTTTGGCTGAAGAGTTGAGTGCCTACTAGGATAGTGCTGAGAAGGAAGGAGGAGGAAATGTTATTGTTTGGAAGGAAAATCCCTTGTCTTTTCTGTCTCTTTTTCCTATTTGGACTTTGTTGAAGCTCACCAGGTTTGACTTTTACTAAAAATCTGTCTAAAGAACTTTGTTTCCCTGCGTTCTCCTCAGGATGTTTGGGAAATGTGGCATTGTACCTCCAAGAAGATATAAACAAAGTTTTCCAGTGGGCCCAAAGGTAACAATATGATGTTCAATGAGGACAAATTCCAACTACTCCGTTATGGAAAACTGGAGGAGATAATAACTAGAAACAGAGTATACTACTGACTTCCGGCCGTACAATAGAGCGGAAAAATAATGTAAGGGACCTGGGAGTAGTAATGTCTGAGGATCTCACTTTCAAGGGTCACAACAGTGCCAAAGATCGCACGTGCAAAGAAAATGATAGGATGGATAATGAGAAATTTCAAAACGGAGGATGCCAAGCCCATGATGATCCTTTTCAAATCACTTGTTCTCTCTAGGCTGGAATACTGCTGTACATTAACATCTTCCATACAAAGCAGGTGAAATCCGCAGATTAGAGAGTGTACAGAGATCCTTTACTGCACGTTTAATTTTTGTCAAGCACCTTAACTACTGGGAACGCTTGGAAGCACTTGACTTGTACTCGTTGGAACGCGGAGGGAGGGGATATTCATAATCTACACTTTGGGAAAAATTTTTTGGGAAAGGAATGGTCCCAAATCTGCACACAGAAATCACTCCCTACGAAAGTAAAAGACTGGGGAGGCGATGCAAAATGCCGCCAAAAAAAAGTAGGGGCGCCATTGGTACACTAAGAGAAAACACCATAAGTGTCCGGGGCCCAAAATGGTTTTAACAGCCTCCCATCAAGCATTAGGGGAATTGCCCAATAAACCCCTGGCTGCCTTCAAGAGAGAGCTGGACAGATACCTAAAGTCAGTGCCGGATCAGCCGGGCTGTGGCTCGTAGTCGGACTGCGTGCGGCCAGCAGTAACAGCCTAGTTGATCAGGCCCTGATCCATCGGGAGGCCTGGTCGTGGACCGGGCCGCGGGGGCGTTGATCCCCGGAATAACCTCCAGGTTGTCTGGTCATTCCAGACAATGCTATTACATCTTGTTTGGGCTTTGTTGGGATGGTACTTCTCTGCAAAGTTTTTGATATCCATCCATTTGGCAAAGATTCCTTGATTAATGAAGTAGGGCTTCCTCTGCTCCTCTTCCAAGCCTGAAGAGAAGTGCATCCATCTTAGTCTTGTGCTCCTCCTTTTCAAGTTCCTGCAGCTCCTCAGTAGTCAGCTCTTCCCTGTGCCCCTCTACTAACTCCTCCACATCACCATCACTCACATCCAGACCCATGAACCAACCAGAGAGACAATATCCTCCACTACAGGCACAGCCACAAAGCCCCTTTCAGCCACTGCTTCTGGCCACAAATTCCACCAGAGTTTATTGTTCTGTATGAAACTTCCTCCCAGGCTTTGTCAATGAGAGTTATGCAATGGGTGATAGTAAAAATGATTTTTTCCAAAACTCTCTGAGGGTTAACTCTGTGTCAGAAGTCATTTCCCAAAGCACCTCTGGAATAGTGCTTTAGTGTAGAGTTTCTTGGAATTACTGATAACCTGCTGATCCATGGGCTGAATGAGAGGAGTCATGTTAGGGGGGAAAAATGTTACAGTGATGAAGTCAAACTCTGGCAGCACATAGTCCTGCAAGCTTGGAGGGTGAGCTGGAGCATTGTCCATTATGAGGAGGGCCTTCAGAGGCAGGTTTTCTCCTCTAATAACTTTTTAAAACTTGGTCCAAACACAATATTAAACCATTCACTGAAATATTCTCTGGTTACCCAAGCCTTGCTGTTTGACCTCCACATCACAGGTAACTGAGTTTTCTGCACGTTATGTATTTTAAAGGCCCTTGGGTTTTCAGAGTGGTAGATCAATAGAGGCTTCAGTTTGCAATCCCCACTTGCATTGGCACAGAACAAGAGAGTTAACCTATCCTTCATTGGCTTGTGTCCTGGTAATCCCTTCTCTCCACTTGTGTAATATAGGTCCTGTTAGGCATTTTCTTACAAAACAGGCCTGTTTCGTCACAATTAAAAACTTGTTGGTGAACAAAACCCTCAGCCTCGACAAATTCCCCAAACTCTGTAACAAAATCATTGGCAGCATCTTTATCATTCTGACTCATACAAGTTCTAGCACATGAGTCATATTCCAAACAAAGGTCATATACCAAGCAAAAATTTACTTGTCCAAAAAGGATGTATACCAAGTTGGACTTATTCCAAAGCGGAAGTATACTGAGGTACCACTGTATATTAAACAACCATGGTGACATTATGCTTCCCTATCTAAGACCTACTTTTACTGGGAAGTAATCTTCCTCTCTCCTACACACCCTAGCCTGAGCCTCACTATCCTCTTAAAACCTCTTTACAGCATTTAAGAGCTTACTACCTATTCCATACACTTGCAACATCTGCCACATTGCTTCCCTATCCACTATCATATGCCTTTTCTAAATCCATAAATGCAATGAAAACTTTCCTAATAAAGTTGGTAGAATTACCGACAATATGTAAAGTAAAAGGACACAAGTGCAACTAATGTGACATTTATTGTGGCAACGTTTCGCTCTCCAGGGCTTGATGAAGCTCTTGGAGAGCAAAAAGTTGCCACAATAAATGTCACATTAGTTGCACTTGTGTCCTTTTACTTTACAAAACTTTCCTACCTTTATCTAAATATTGTTCACATATATGCTTCACTGTAAACACTTGATCTATACGTCCCCTACCCACTCTAAAGCCTCAATCAATTAATTTTGATTTCCTTGCAAGATTACATTGAGATTATAAAATTACAAAAATAAGTTGCAGTGCAAAGAGAGCCACTATCACACCTAGGCATTATGGGCAGACTTAATTTAATGGCTTACAGACTACTTAATACTAAAGAAATTCAACATAGTTTGTTTAAGTTGTACATCTTGTTTATTTATAGTACACAGTAATTTTACTCAAATTACAATAGCTTCAATAGTAAATATTAAATTATTTTTTTTTTTTTTTTTTTTTTTTTTTTTCAACAAGTCGGTCGTCTCCCACCGAGGCAGGGTGACCCAAAAAAGAAAGAAAATCCCCAAAAAGAAAATACTTTCATCATCATTCAACACTTTCACCACACTCACACATTATCACTGCTTTTGCAGAGGTGCTCAGAATATAACAGTTTAGAAGCATATACGTATAGAGATACACAACATATCCCTCCAAACTGCCAATATCCCAAACCCCTCCTTTAAAGTGCAGGCATTGTACTTCCCATTTCCAGGACTCAAGTCCGACTATATGAAAATAACGGTTTCCCTGAATCCCTTCACTAAATATTACCCTGCTCACACTCCAACAGATCGTCAGGTCCCAAGTATCATTCGTCTCCATTCACTCCTATCTAACACGCTCATGCACGCTTGCTGGAAGTCCAAGCCCCTCACCCACAAAACCTCCTTTACCCCCCTCTTTCCAACCCTTTTCGAGGACGACCCCTACCCTCTTTCCTTCCCCTATAGATTTTATGCTTTCCATGTCATTCTACTTTGATCCATTCTCTCTAAATGACCAAACCACCTCAACAACCCCTCTTCTGCCCTCTGACTAATGCTTTTATTAACTCCACACCTTCTCCTAATTTCCACACTCCGAATTTTCTGCATAATATTTACACCACACATTGCCCTTAGACAGGACATCTCCACTGCCTCCAACCGTCTCCTCGCTGCTGCATTTACCACCCAAGCTTCACATCCATATAAGAGTGTTGGTACTACTATACTTTCATACATTCCCTTCTTTGCCTCCATAGATAACGTTTTTTGACTCCACATATACCTCAACGCACCACTCACCTTTTTTTCCCTCATCAATTCTATGATTAACCTCATCCTTCATAAATCCATCCGCCGACATGTCAACTCCCAAGTATCTGAAAACATTCACTTCTTCCATACTCCTCCTCCCCAATTTGATATCCAATTTTTCTTTATCTAAATCGTTTGATACCCTCATCACCTTACTCTTTTCTATGTTCACTTTCAACTTTCTACCTTTACACACATTCTCAAACTCATCCAACTAACCTTTGCAATTTTTCTTTAGAATCTCCCATAAGCACAGTATCATCAGCAAAAAGTAACTGTGTCAATTCCCTTTTTTGAATTTGATTTCCCCAAATTTAATCCCACCCCTCTCCGAACACCCTAGCATTTACTTCTTTTACAACCCCACTATAAATATATTAAACAACCATGGTGACATTACACATCCCTGTCTAAGACCTACTTTTACCGGGAAGTATTCTCCCTCTTTTCTACACACCCTAACCTGAGCCTCACTATCCTCAAAAAAAGCTTTTACAGCATTTAGTAATTTAAACCCACCTATTCCATATACAGTGGACCCCCGGTTAACGAACTTTTTTCATTCCAGTAGTATGTTCAGGTGCCAGTACTGACAGAATTTTTTCCCATAAGGAATATTGTGAAGTAGATTAGTCCATTTCAGACCCCCAAACATACACGTACAAACGCACTTACATAAATACACTTACATAATTGGTCGCATTTGGAGGTGATCGTTATGCGGGGGTCCACTGTACTTGCAACATCTGCCACATTGCTCCTCTATCCACTCTATCATATGCCTTTTCTAAATCCATAAATGCAATAAAAACTTCCCTACCTTTATCTAAATACTGTTCACATATATGCTTCAATGTAAACACTTGATCTACACATCCCCTACCCACTCTGAAACCTCCTTGTTCGTCCGCAATTCTACATTCTGTCTTACCTCTAATTCTTTCATTATAACCCTACCATATACTTTTCCTGGTATACTCAGTAAACTTATTCCTCTATAATTTTTACAATCTCTTTTTTTTCCCCTTTCCCTTTATATAAAGGGATATACATGCTCTCCGCCAATCCCTAGGTACCTTCCCCTCTTTCAAACATTTATTAAACAAAAGTACCAACCACTCCATCACTATACCCCCCCCTGCTTTTAACATTCTGTCATGATCCCATCAGTTCCAGCTGCTTTACCCCCTTTCATTCTACTTAATGCCTCATGTACCTCCACCACACTTACAGTCTGCTCTTCTTCACTCCTAAAAGATGGTATACCTCCCTGGCCAGTGCATGAAATTACCGCCTCCCTTTCTTCCTTAACATTTAAAAGTTCCTCAAAATATTCTCGCCATCTACCTAATACCTCCCTCTCCCCATCTACTAACTCCCCTACTCTGTTTTAACTGACAAATCCATACTTTCCCTAGGCTTTCTTAACTTTTTTAAACTCACTCCAAAAATTTTTTCTTATTTTCATTAAAATTTCTTGACAGTGCCTCTCCCACTCTTTCATTGCTCTCCTTTTGCACTCTCTCACCACTCTCTTCACCTTTTCTTTTACTCTCCATATACTCTGCTCTTCTTATAACACTTCTGCTTTGTAAAACCTCTCGTAAGCTACCTTTTTCTCTTTTATCACACCCTTTACTTCATCATTCCACCAATCACTCCTCTTTCCTCCTGCCCCCACCCTCCTAAAACCACAAACTTCTGCCCCACATTCTAATACTGCATTTTTAAACTTTTCCCAACCCTTCAACCCCCCCCACTACTCATCTTTGCACTAGCCCACTTTCTGCCAATAGTCGCTTATATCTCGCCCTAACTTCCTCCTCCCTTAGTTTATACACTTTCACCTCCCTCTTACTTGTTGTTGCCACCTTCCTCTTTTCCCATCTACCTCTTACTCTAACTGTAGCTACAACTAAATATGATCCGATATATCAGTTGCCCCTCTAAAAAACATGTACTTTCCTGGAGCCTACCCATAAACCCTTTATCCACCAATACATAATCTAACAAACTACTTTCATTACGTGCTACTTTCATACCTTGTATATTTATTTACCCTTTCTTTTTCATAAAATATGTATTACTTATTACCAAATTTCTTTCAAACACATAGCTCAATTAAAGGCTCCCCATTTACATTTACCCCGGGCACCCCAAAATTACCTACTACTCCCTCCATAAAAATTTTTACCCACTTTAGCATTGAAACCCCCAAAACCACCATTACTCTCCCCACTTGATTCAAAACTCCCCACGCATTCACTCAACATTTCCCAGAATCTCTCTCTCTCCTCTACACTTCTCTCTTCTCCAGGTGCATACACGCTTACTATAACCCACTTTTCACATCCAATCTTTATTTTACTCCACATAATCCTTGAATTTATACATTTGTAGCCCCTCTTTTCCTCCCATAGCTTATCCTTCAACATTATTGCTACTCCTTCTTTAGCTCTAACTCTTTTTAAAACCCCTGACCTAATCCCATTTATTCCTCTCCATTGAAACTCTCCCACCCCCTTCAGCTTTGTTTCACTTAAAGCCGGACATCCAGTTTCTTCTAATTCTTTAACATCCACAATCATCTCTTTCTTATCATTTGCACAACATCCACGCACATTCAGATTTCCCCACTTTGACAATTTTCTTCTTCTTATTCTTTTTAGTAATCTTTACAGGAAAAGGGGTTATAGCCCATTGTTCCGGCATTTTAGTTGACTTTTACAACACGCATGGCTTACGGAGGAAAGATTCTTATTCCACTTCCCCATGGATATAAAAGGAAAAGTAATAAGACCAAGAACTATTAAGATAAAATCAAAGAAAACTCAGATGAGTGTGTATAAATAAACGTGTCCATGTATGTGTAGTGTGACCTAAGTGTAAGTAGAAGTAGCAAGACGTACCTGTAATCTTGCATATTTATGAGACAGACAAAAGACACCAGCAATCCTACCATCATGTAAAACAATTACAGGCTTACGTTTTACACTCACTTGGCAGGACGGTAGTACCTCCCTGGGTGGTTGCTGTCTACCAACCTACATTGTGAGTTGTTGAAAGTAGTTTACAGTATGAGAATGCTACAATTGGGTGTAATTCAGTAATGTTTTGGGTAGGTATTTATATTATAAGGTAGTTTTAATCAATGTATAAACTTAGGGCATCACATTTTGAAGTTTTAGGATTTAGATAATTGGGAGATTTTTTGGTTAAGTTAAATATTGAGTACAGTGGAACCTCTACTTATGAGTTTAATCCATTCCATGACCTTGCTTGCATCTGGATTTGCTCGTTTTCAGTCAATTTTCCTCATTTAGAATGAATAAAATGCATGTCATTACGTATGTGGCTAGTGGTGGTGACAGCGGTCATTGTTATTGGGGTTTATAGGGCCACCACAATGGCCGTTCCTGCTCCTGACTACATGTGTAGAGAACCTAGAATAACCCAAAAAAGTCAGACAGAGTGACCTATAAGTGCAACACTTTTAATGCTACACATATTTGCTACACTCTTAATGCTACACTTTGCCACTGCTGTTTCATGTTGTCTGCCACTGCTGCTTCATGTTGTCTGCCACTGCTACCTCATGTTGTCTGCCACTGCTGCTTCATGTTGTCTGCCACTGCTACCTCATGTTGTCTGCCACTGCTGCTTCATGTTTGTCTCCCCTGCCCTGCTACCTCATGTTGTCTGCCACTGCTGCTTCATGTTGTCTGCCACTGCTACCTCATGTTGTCTGCCACTGCTACCTCATGTTGTCTGCCACTGCTGCTTCATGTTGTCTGCCACTGCCACTTCATGATGTCTGCTGCCACTGCTACTTCATGATGTCTACTCCCATTTTTGCAAGCATGTTGAAGAGGTTTCCAATATGTGAAGGTTGAGGGGCAGTGCCATTCGGACAGGTATTGGACAGTGATGTCATTTGTTTACTCTTGAACATCGCCGAAGAATCGAACATTTCTGCTAATTTGAGCTCAAATTCGAGGTACTTTTCATCATGAAATCAATCAAAATCATATCTACTTCTGTAGTATATCTTCCATTCTATCAAATGAGACCAAAAAACGAAATACAACCATAAAAACCATATGAAAATACATATACCGCTAAGGGGAGGCTAATGGTTGAGAAGTGAACTTCATCATTTATGGTCCGATTTCTTTCATTTTTGGTGTACGCTAAGAATCATCTTTCCGTCATACATTGCTCAACTGAGATCCAATTCTCTAGACCAAGAGCAAGAGCCCCTCACCAGAGTCAGGGAACCTCCTTTGAGGCCCACTCGCATCTGGAAATATCGCTCGTGTCTGGAAGCAAAAAATCAACCGAGCGACTGCTCGTATCTGGAAAAACTTGCACGTGGATGCACTTGTAAGTAGAGGTTCCACTGTATTTAGTTTATGGTGAGTAAGTGATTTTTGAGAATTGTCTTAAATTGATGTTCAGACCAGGTTACTTTAGTATTTACTGGTAATGAATTCCAAATTTTGGGGCCCTTTATGTGCATAGAGTTTTTACACAGTGTGATACGGACATGGGGTACATTAAAAAAGATCCGAGTCTCGTGTTATGGCCGTGTGACCTGTTAAGGTTGGTGAGAAGTTTGAGTGGAGGGTTTATGTTTGAGTGTAGTGTTCTATGTAAGTAGTAGGCACATGAGTAAGTATGGATGTTCTTTATGGTGAGCAGTTTTAGACTTGAATATTGGTGGAGTATGCTGTTGGGGGTGGGAATTTCTTATCATCCTGACTGCAGCCTTCCCTAAAAGTGAAGATTTCCAGCTGGACTTCTTTCTTCTCGAGAGCAGTGTATGCAGGTACCATCCGACTTACAACCGAGCTTGGTTCCAACCAACTGGTCATAAGTCAAAATGGACGTAAGTCGAACCTTACTACTGAATATCAACATCACATTTTTATAATGACTTTATTGTTTTATTTTGGTATTTCATTTTTTACTTTACTTTTTATGCTGTTAGTACTGTATTTTATACTGTAAGGGTTTTGGATAAACACTGTGTACAACACAATGATTGTTTATTTCCCAGAAATTTGGCATACAAAACAAAAGTCGTAAGTCGAGTGGTCATGTGTCAAGCAGGTCGTATGTCAAGCAGGTTGTAAGTCGGTTGGTAGGTGTATTAGTTCTAGCCTCTTTGCTCATCTGCAGTCCTACTCTCTGTCTTACCTCTAATTCTTTCAGTAATAACCCTACCATACACTTTACCTGGTATACTCAGTAAACTTATTCCCCTATAATTTTTACAATCTCTTTTGTCCCCTTCCTTATATAAAGGAACTATGCATGTCCTCTGCCAATCCCTAGGTACCTTCCCTTCTTTCATACATTTATTAAACAAAAACACCAACCACTCCAACATTATATACCCCTGCTTTTAACATTTCTATCATCATCCCGTCCAGTTCCAGCTGCTTTACCTCCCTTTCATTCTACATAAGCCTCATGTTCCCTCTCCCACACTCACATCCTGCTCTTTTCCTGGCCAGTGCATGAAATTACTGCTCCCTTTCTTCATCAACATTTAAAAATTCCTCAAAAAATTTTCCCACCATCTACATAAAACCTCCAGTTCCCCATCAAAATAACTCCCCTACTCAGTTTTTAAAACCCCTTTTAGGGTCCCCAAGGGCCAAAAAGAAGTCACCACCAGTGTCCAAGAAATTTTTTAAAAAAAAAAAATTA
>NW_026473233.1:0-11746 GCF_026875155.1 Cherax quadricarinatus | reverse complement strand
TTAACGGCTACTACCACAGCCAATACATTCATTTTTTCCGCCATAATTAACATAATTTATGTATATTCTACTTGTTAATTAAGCTGTAATATGATTTGCTTATATAAGTCATCAGTTGCAAGGAAAATAATGTTACTTGTATGAGTTACAGCAATCATTCTCTTATTAAGACAATGCTTGTGGAACTTATTGTCATGGTAACACTAGCTTGAGCCAAACGACTTTTGTTATATTGTTTTTACTATTGTATCATGGATATAAATGTAATATACATTAAGACTAACGAAGGTTGAGTCTATTAATATATAACTTGATTAACTTTTAAAGGAGTGGACTGGTAAGCCAGTGGAAAGCCTCCATCGGATGACCAAAAGCTGCAGTGAAGGATCATCACATGACTAAGGCGTGTGTTTGGAAGCTCCAGTAACAAGTTATCACATTAAGACCTGTGTTTGGAAGCTCCAGTAACAAGTTATCACATTAAGACCTGTGTCTGGAAGTTCCAGTAACAAGTCATCACATTAAGACCTGTGTCTGGAAGTTCCAGTAACAAGTCATCACATTAAGACCTGTGTCTGGAAGTTCCAGTAACAAGTCATCACATTAAGACCTGTGTCTGGAAGTTCCAGTAACAAGTCATCACATTAAGACCTGTGTCTGGAAGTTCCAGTAACAAGTCATCACATTAAGACCTGTGTCTGGAAGTTCCAGTAACAAGTCATCACATTAAGACCTGTGTCTGGAAGTTCCAGTAACAAGTCATCACATTAAGACCTGTGTCTGGAAGTTCCAGTAACAAGTCATCACATTAAGACCTGTGTCTGGAAGTTCCAGTAACAAGTCATCACATTAAGAACTGTGTCTGGAAGCTCCAGTAACAAGCCATCACATTAAGACCTGTGTCTGGAAGTTCCAGTAACAAGTCATCACATTAAGACCTGTGTCTGGAAGTTCCAGTAACAAGTCATCACATTAAGACCTGTGTCTGGAAGTTCCAGTAACAAGTCATCACATGAAGACCTGTGTCTGGAAGTTCCAGTAACAAGTCATCACATGACCAAGACTTGAGTCAAGAAACCTGTCTTTTTTCCTAACAAATTTATCTAACTTAACCTCAAATAAGACTCTCCTGCCCGGAGTGTATTGCAATACTTTCGTATTTTCCGTGTATGACTACACCTGTATTATTCACTCTATATACTGTATCATCCTGGACAATAAATTTTTTAGTTTGTATGATTTTACACTTGAGAGTATAGTAAACATATATATTTAAATATTAAACAATAAAGTACAGTATTACAAAGATTAAAACTTACTTTATTCACAAATAACTTTACGTAACATTATGAGGTGAATCACATGTTGCTACAGATCATCAAAGTCCATAATATTTGTTCAGATTCATATTGTTTAACCTTTAAATATTTATATCAGAAACAGTTATTAACAACCATTACGAGGACGCTTGTACTCACCTAGTTGTGGTTGCAGGGGTCGATTCATAGCTCCTGGCCCCCCTCTTCACTGGCCGCTCTCCCTGCACTCTTAGCTTTATCATACCTCTGCTAAAAGCTATGAATGATGATGTTTCCACTGGACGTCAGATATTAATTGCAATAAATGAGAGTGTAGTCCTGGTCACTCGAGGTGAAATTGATTTTCTAAACAGAATTGGATAGTCTTACTGAACAAACACCTGTAATATAAATTCAAAATAATGCGATCCTAGATAGGTGACAGACATTTATAGCACCACATGTGCATGGTTGAAAATGTAACGTCATACAGGCCTCTACGTCCATGGTATCAAGGTGCAACTTTAGATCTTACTATAACCAACTATATCATAGAATACAAAATACAAAGAAGTAATAAATTAAGAAATAAAATACGAAAGGGTAAATGAGGGTGTAATATGAGGAGACTGGACAGTAACATTGATGGTATACAAGAGTTATACATAATTGGTACTTTGTAAAATGTCTGTAAGTCCTAAGTGGAAGTCATAATTAAACATACATATGTATTATTTTCTCGTATTAATGTTATTTTATTAAACTGGTTTGGTTGTTGTTTTTCTTCAGCCTGTACCTGATAGGCACTTTAGGTCATGTAATTGATATTCTGGTCAGAAACCGCAGTTTTAATTTTTCACTGAGAATCTTTACTGAAATCTTATAAACTGTATATATATATATATATATATATAATATATATATATATATATTATATCTATATATATAATATTATATATAATATATATATATATATATATATATATATATATATATATAATATATATATAATATATAAAATAAATATATATATATATATATAATATAAAATATATATATATATATATATATATATATAATATATAATATATATATATATATACCTATATATATATACATCGGTGAAGGGATCAGTGTTGCTGTTCATTGAGGTGATGGTTGAGTGGTTCATCCAGGAGGGTGAGGATGTCACCTACAGACTGTAGGTAAAACAGAGGTACTTGTTTCTGTTTGATGGGGTCCTGTGTGGTGGTGAGTTGCCTGGCCTCCTGCAGGGTAGTGGCTCCACTCAGCACCAGCAGCGTCCACATCCCACATTCGTTACCCAGGAGGATATCAGTGTGTAACCTGGTCAGAGGAAACTGAGTCAGATACTTGAATCTGCCACAAATAGGTGAAAAGGGATCAACAACTTAGCCTAGACAGTTCAATATCTTTATTATGCACACCATACTAATGGTGTGGGTGGTAGTCACCCCCATGGTGTGGGTTATAGTCACCCCATACCCATGGTGTGGGTGGTAGTCACCCCCATGGTGTGGGTGGTAATCATATCATACCCATTGTGTGGGTTGTAGTCACCCCATACCCATACAAAAAGAATGCAGATGTAATATACACAGACTTTGCAAAAGCCTTCGACAAGTGTGACCATGGCGTAATAGCGCACAAAATGCGTGCTGAAGGAATAACGGGAAAAGTTGGTAGATGGATCTATAATTTCCTCACAAACAACACAAAGAGTAGTAGTCAACAGAGTCAAGTCTGAGGCGGCTACGGTGAAAAGCTCTGTTCCACAAGGCACAGTACTCGCTCCCATCTTGTTTCTCATCCTCATATCTGACATAGACAAGGATGTCAGCCACAGCACCGTGTCTTCCCTTGCAGATGACACCCGAATCTGCATGACAGTGTCTTCCATTGCAGACACTGCAAGGCTCCAGGCGGACATCAACCAAATCTTTCGATGGACTGCAGAAAACAGTATGAAGTTCAACGATGAGAAATTTCAATTACTCCGATATGGTAAACATGAGGAAATTAAAACTTCATCAGAGTACAAAACAAATTCCAGCAACAAAATAGAGCGAAAAACTAACGTCAAAGACCTGGGAGTGATCATGTCGGAGGATCTCACCTTCAAGAACCATAGCATTGTATCAATCGCATCTGCTAGAAAAATGACAGGATGGGTAATGAGAACCTTCAAAACTAGGGATGCCAAGTCCATGATGACACTCTTCAGGTCACTTGTTCTATCTAGGCTGGAATATTGCTGTACACTAACAGCACCTTTCAAGGCAGGTGAAATTGCTGACCTAGAAAATGCACAGAGAACCTTCACGGCGCGCATAACGGAGATAAAACACCTCAATTACTGGGAGCGTTGGAATTTCCCTAAAAAACGTTACTCCTGGAACGCAGTTAGTGTAATATTTTTATTATGCACCCCATACCCATCCTGTGGGCGGTTAGTCACCACATACCCATCCTGTGGGCGGTAGTCCCCACATACCCATCCTGTGGCGGTAATCAAAAGATTACAAAGGGTACATATTGGTCCAGGGACTGGACCCCAAAGTTATGATAGCTGAATAGTTTACAAAGGTAATGAACTCCAGGTAGACTGGTCACAATCATGGCAAGTTACAGAGGTAATTGAATCAGCCTCACTCCTATTACATGGTTACAGTCATGAACAAATTACAAAGTAAGGGAACCACTGATACGTCCACACCTGGTCACAGTTGTAACGAGTTATAAATAAAATATTAAGGGTCATCACCCACATTAGCGCGAGCGTAAACCATACACAGGGCCAGGAAACAGACACAATCACACAAGCGTACAAATATATGCAAAACACACAAGCCGCCGCACACGGGGGCGTTGACCCCCGAAACTCTCGACAGGAAAACTCCAGGTGTGGGTGGAAGTCACACCGTACCCATGGTGTGGTTGGTAGTCACCCCTTTACCCTGGTGTGAGTGGTTTAGTCACACCATCCCTAGGGTGTGGGTGGTAGTCACCCCATACCTATGGTGTGAGTGGTAGTCACACCATACCTATGGTGTGGGTGGTAGTCAAAAGATTGCAGAGGTACTTAATGGGTCCAGGGACTGGGTCACAAAATTCTGATAGCAGAACAACTTACAGTGGTAATGAACAAGTTACAGTGGTAATGAACAAGTTACAGTGGTAATGAACAAGTTACAGTAGTAATGAACAAGTTACAGTAGTAATAAACAGGTTACAGTGGTAATGAACAAATTACAGCCGTAATGAACAAGTTACATTAGTAATCAACAAGGTACAGTGGTAATGAACAAGTTACAGGGGTAATGAACAACTTACATTGGTAATGAACAAGTTACAGCGGTAATAAACAAGTTACAGTGGTAATGAACAAGTTACACTGGTAATGAACAAGTTACAGTGGTAATGAATAAGTTACAGTGGTAATGATCAAGTTACAGTGGTAATGAATAAGTTACAGTGGTAATGATCAAGTTACAGTGGTAATCAACAAGTTACAGTGGTAATGAATAAGTTACAGTGGTAATGATCAAGTTACGTGTAATAACTTTTACAGTAGAAATGAACAATTACAGTGGTAATGAACAATTTCAGTAGAAAAGAACAAGTTACGGGGGTAATGAACAAGTTACAGTAGAAATGAACAAGTTTACAGTAGTAATGAACAGTTACAGTGGTAATGAAAAAGTTACAGTAGAATGAACAAGTACAGCAGTTAATGAAAAAGTTACAGTAGTAATGACAAGTTACAGTGAAAATAACAAGTTTACAGGGGGGTAATTGAACAAGTTACGTAGAATGAACAAGTTACAGCTGTAATGAACAAGTTACAGTAGTAATGAGCAAGTTACAGTAGTAATAAACAAGTTACAGTGGTAATGAACAAGTTACAGTAGTAATGAACAAGTTACAGCAGTAATGAACAAGTTACAGTAGTAATGAGCAAGTTACAGTGGTAATGAACAAGTTACAGTAGTAATGAACAAGTTACAGTAGTAATGAACAAGTTACAGTGGTAATGAACAAGTTACATTAGTAATGAACAAGTTACAGCAGTAATGAACAAGTTACAGTGGTAATGAACAAGTTACAGTAGTAATGAACAACTTACAGTAGTAATGAACAAGTTACAGCAGTAATGAACATGTTACAGTGGTATTGAACAAGTTACAGCAGTGATGAACAAGTTACAGTAGTAATGAACAAGTTACAGCAGTAATGAACAGTTACAGGGGTAATGAACAAGTTACAGTGGTAATGAACAAGTTACAGCAGTAATGAACAAGTTACAGTGGTAATGAACAAGTTACAGCAGTAATGAACAAGTTACAGTAGCAATGAACAAGTTACAGCTAATTGAACAAGTTTACAGTAGTAATGAAAAGTTACAGGGTAATGAACAAGTTACAGCAGTAATGAACAAGTTACAGTAGTAATAAACCCATATTACAGTGGTAATGAACAAGTTACAGTGTAATGAACAAGCTACAGTAGTAATGAAAAAATTACAGCAGTAATGACAATTTTACAGTAGTAATTGAGCAAGTTACAGTGGTAATGAACAAGTTTACAGGGGTATTGAACAAGTTACAGTAGTAATGAGCAAGTTACAGTGGTAATGAAACAAGTTACAGCAGTAATGAAACAAGTTACAGCAGTAATGGCAGTTTCAGTGGTAATGAACAGTTACAGCAGTAATGAACAAGTTACAGCAGTAATGAGCAAGTTACAGTGGTAATGAACAAGTTACAGTAGTAATGAACAAGTTACAGTAGTAATAAACAAGTTACAGTAGTAATGAGCAAGTTACAGTGGTAATGAAAAATTTTACAGCAGTAATGAACAAGTTAACAGCAGAAAATGAGCAAGTTACAGTGGTAATGAACATTTACAGTGGTAATGAACAAGTTACAGCAGTAATGAACAAATTACAGTATTTAATGAGCAAGTAAAGGGGTAAGGGAACAAGATACAGCAGTAATGAACAAGTTACAGTAGTAATGAACAAGTTACAGTGGTAATGAACAAGTTACATTAGTAATGAACAAGTTACAGCAGTATTGAACAAGTTACAGTGGTAATGAACAAGTTACAGTAGTAATGAGCAAGTTACAGTGGTAATGAACAAGTTACAGCAGTAATGAACAAGTTACAGCAGTAATGAGCAAGTTACAGTGGTAATGAACACGTTACAGCAGTAATGAACAAGTTACAGCAGTAATGAGCAAGTTACAGTGGTAATGAACAAGTTACAGTAGTAATGAACAAGTTACAGTAGTAATGAACAAGTTACAGTAGTAATGAGCAAGTTACAGTGGTAATGAACAAGTTACAGCAGTAATGAACAAGTTACAGCAGTAATGAGCAAGTTACAGTGGTAATGACAAGTTCCCAGTTGGTAATGAACAAGTTACAGTAGTAATGAACATGTTACAGTGGTAATAATTTGTTACAGTGGTAAGAACAAGCTACAGTAGTAATGAAAAGTTACAGTTAATGAACAAGTTACCAGTAGTAATGAGCTAGTTACAGTGGTAATGAACAAGTTACAGTGGTAATGAACAAGTTACAGTAGTAATGAGCAAGTTACAGTGGTAATGAACAAGTTACAGTGGTAATGAACAAGTTACATTAGTAATGAGCAAGTTACAGTGGTAATGAACAAGTTACAGCAGTAATGAACAAGTTACAGCAGTAATGAGCAAGTTACAGTGGTAATGAACAAGTTACAGCAGTAATGAACAAGTTTCAGCAGAATGAGCAAGTTACAGTGGTAAGAACCCAAGTTACAGAAAGAAGAACAAGTTTACAGTATAATGAACAAGTTATAGAGTAATAAGCAAGTTACAGTGGTAAGGGAACAAGTTACAGTGGTAATGAAAAAATTTTTCATTATAATGAACAAGTTAACAGCAGTTTTTGGAACAAGTTACAGTGGTAATGAACAAGTTACAGTAGTAATGAGCAAGTTACAGGGGTAATGAACAATTTACAGCAGTAATGAGCAAGTTACAGCATAATGAGCAAGTTACAGTGGTAATGAACAAAGTTACAGCAGTAATGAACAAGTTACAGCAGTAATGAGCAAGTTACGTGGTAATGAACAATAACAGTAGTAATGAACAATTACAGTAGTAATGAACAAGTTACAGCAGTAATGAACAAGTTACAGCGTAATGAACAAGTTACAGTAGTAATGAAAAATTTTACAGTAGTAATGAACAAGTTACAGCAGTAAGTAAATTACAGTGGTAAATAAAACAAGTTACTGCATAATGAACAAGTTACAGCTGTAATTTGAGCAAGTTACAGTGGTAATGAACAAGTTACAGCATTAAGGGAACAAGTTTCAGCAGTAATGAGCAAGTTACAGGGGGAAAATGAACAAGTTACAGTAGTAATGAACAAGTTACAGTAGTAATGAACAAGTTATAGTAGTAATAAGCAAGTTACAGTGGTAATGAACAAGTTACAGTGGTAATGAACAAGTTACATTAGTAATGAACAAGTTACAGCAGTATGAACAAGTTACAGGGTAATGAACAAGTTACAGTAGTAGAGCAATTTTACAGGGGTAATGACAAGTTTCGCAGTAATGAGCAATGTTACAGCAGTAATGAGCAAGTTACAGTGGTAATGAACAAGTTACAGCAGTAATGAACAAGTTACAGCAGTAATGAGCAAGTTACAGTGGTAATGAACAAGTAACAGTAGTAATGAACAAGTTACAGTAGTAATGAACAAGTTACAGCAGTAATGAACAAGTTACAGCAGTAATGAACAAGTTACAGTAGAATAACAACTTACGGGTAGAAATTGAACAAGTTTACAGCGTAATGAACATGTTACAGTGTAATGAACAAGTTACAGCAGTGATGAAAAAGTTACAGTAGTAATGAACAATTGCAGCAGAAATTTGAACAAGTTACAGTGGTAATGAACAGTTACATGGTAATGAACAAGTTACAGCAGTAATGAACAAGTTACAGCAGTAATGAACAAGTTACAGTGGTAATGAACAAGTTACAGCAATAATGAACAAGTTACAGTAGTAATGAACAAGTTACAGTGGTAATGAACAAGTTACAGCAGTAATGAACAAGTTACAGTAGTAATGAGCAATTACAGTGGTAATGAACAATTTACAGCAGTAAAAAGTTACAGTAGTAATGAACAAGTTACAGTGGTAATGAACAAGTTACATTAGTAATGAACAAGTTGCAGCAGTATTGAACAAGTTACAGTGGTAATGAACAAGTTACAGTAGTAATGAGCAAGTTACAGTGGTAATGAACAAGTTACAGCAGTAATGAACAAGTTACAGCAGTAATGAGCAAGTTACAGTGGTAATGAACAAGTTACAGTAGTAATGAACAAGTTACAGAAGAAATTTGAACAAGTTACAGTAGTAAATGAGCAAGTTACGTGTAATGAACAATTTACAGCAGTAATGAACAATTTTACAACAGTAATGAGAAAGGGTTACAGTGGTAATGAACAAGTTACAGTGGTAATGAACAAGTTACAGCAGTAATGAACAAGATACAGCAGTAATGAGCAAGTTACAGTGGTAATGAACAAGTTACAGTGGTAATGAACAAGTTACAGCAGTAATGAAACTTACAGCAGTAATGAGCAAGTTACAGTGGTAATGAATGGAGTTACATTTATAATGAACAAGTTACAGCAGAAAATGAACAAGTTACAGGGGTAATGAACAATTTACAGTGTAATGAACAAGTTTACAGCAGTAATGAACAAGTACAGCAGTAATGAGCAAGTTACAGTGGTAATGAACAAGTTACAGTATAATGAACAAGTTACAGTAGTAATGAACAAGTTACAGTAGTAATGAGCAAGTTACAGTGGTAATGAACAAGTTACAGTAGTAATGAACAAGTTACAGTAGTAATGAACAAGTTACAGCAGTAATGAGCAAGTTACAGTGGAAATGAACAATTTTACAGGGGTGGGGAACAAGTTACGCATATGAACAAGTTACAGCAGTAATGAAAAAGTTACAGCAGTAAGAACAAGTTACAGCAGTAATGAACAAGTTACAGCAAAATGAACAAGTTACGCAGAAATGAGCAAGTTACAGTGGTAATGAAAAGTTACAGTAGTAATGAACAAGTTTACAGTAGTAATGAACAATTTTACAGTAGTAATGAACAAGTTACAGCAGTAATGAACAAGTTTTACAGTAGTAATGAACAAGTTACGCAGTAATGAGCAATTACAGTGGTAATGAACAAGTTACAGTGGTAATGAACATGTTACAGCAGAAAATGAACAAGTTACAGCAGTAAATAAACAAGTTTACAGCAGTAATGAACAAGTACAGTAGTAATCAACAAGTTACAGTAGTAAAGAACAAGTTACCAGTAGTATAAAAAGTTACAGTAGTAATGAACAAGTTACAGCAGAAATTTAGCAATTTAACAGGGGTAATGAACAAGTTACTGGTAATGAACAAGTTACAGCAGAATGAACAAGTTACAGCAGTAATGAACAAGTTACAGTGGTAATGAACAAGTTACAGCAGTAATGAACAAGTTACAGTGGTAATGAACAAGTTACAGCAGTAATGAACAAGTTACAGTGGTAATGAACAAGTTACAGCAGTAATGAACAAGTTACAGCAGTAATGAACAGTTACAGTGTTTGAACAATTCGTAGTAATGAACAATTTACAGCAGTAATGAACAAGTTACAGCAGTAATGAACAAGTTACAGTGGTACTGAACTATTTACATGTATATATCAGGTTACAGTCGTAATCAGTTATTTATGCAAAACATGAATTAAGCCAAAAAAATATTATATGTGGTTTTGAATTACATATATTGCCTTATATTTTAGCAATATATGGTTGAATTTAATCAAGTTTAAGAGTTTATACTTTATTTACAGTGAACAAAGTTAAGGTATTTTTGGAGAATGGTTGATAATTTAGCACTGTGGGTAAAATACTTTGACATTTCTTGTACATTTCTTAGTAAGTTTTTTTTGAAATTATTAGTCGTATTACTGTAATTGTAATACTGTAATTTTTATAAAATAATCTCAAACTGCAATTATTCACGATAAAACTTCTCTACTAGACCTATTAATGCCATATAGCATTATCTATTAAGTTAGTTTAATATCTTTATTTTGCACCCCATACCCATCCTGTGGGCGGTAGTCACCACATACCCATCCTGTGGGCGGTAGTCACCACATACCCATCCTGTGGGCTGTAGTCACCACATACCCATCCTGTGGGCGGTAGTCACCACATACCCATCCTGTGGGCGGTAGTCAAAAGATTACAAAGGTACATAATGGGTCCAGTGACTGGGCCCCAAAGTTATGATAGCTGAACTAGTTACAAAGGTAATGAACTCCAGGTAGATCTGGTCACAATCATGGCAAGTTACAGAGGTAATGAATCAGCTTCACTCCTATACATGGTTACAGTCATGAAAAATTACAAAGTAATGAACCACTGATACATCCCACCTGGTCACAATATAATGAGTTATAAAACAAATATTAAGGGGTCATACACCCACACTAGCGCGCGCGCGCACACATACACATGCACGAGGGCGCACGCACAGACACATGCACACGAGTGTTCAAATATATGTATACACACAAGCACGCACACACAAACACACACACACCCCCACACCCACACACACACACACCACACACACACACACACCACACACACACACAAAGACAAAGACAGGAAAGTTCCAGGGAGGGGACACAGAAACAAGAGGCCACAATTTTGGAAGTTGAAGACACAAATGAGTCAGAGAGATAGTAGGAAGTATTTCTTCAGTCATAGAGTTGTAAGGCAGTGGAATAGCCTAGAAAATGACGTAGTGGAGGCAGGAACCATACACAGTTTTAAGACGAGGTTTGATAAAGCTCATGGAGCGGGGAGAGAGAAGGCCTAGTAGCAACCGGTGAAGAGGCGGGGCCAGGAGCTAGGACTCGACCCCTGCAACCACAAATAGGTGAGTACAACTAGGTGAGTACACACACACACACACACACACACGCACGCACACACGCACACACACACGTGGTAATGCAATAATTACAGCTAGCAAAGTCAGGGTATTTCTCCAGAATGGTCTGCAATATACCACTGTGGATAAAATACTTTGCCATTTCTTGAACACTTCTGAGTGAGTTGTTTCTAAATTCATTAATTTTATCACACTCCAGTACACAATGACGCAGAGTGAGACAATAGCCCATCTGGCAAAGTTTACATTTCGCTTGGTCTACATCTGGTGGTGGTGATTTAACCTGCCAAAGATACTTGTAACCCAGCCGGCGGGCAGTAGGACATCCAAAAAAATCTGCTTATTTTGTTGGAACCCCAAAACAGTGGCTCCCCCTGCATGATA
>NW_026473232.1:0-11425 GCF_026875155.1 Cherax quadricarinatus | reverse complement strand
TAAAATTAAAAAAAAAATATGAAGGAGATTTGTTTAAACTGTGTAGATGAGACTGAAGTAGATCTTATGATTAATCAGTATTATGAATTAGAGGAAAGATTCTTTCTTTTTAAAAATCGGGCCCTTGAATAAATTAAAATGTGTAAACCAGGCAGTTAATCAGTCTGCTCCAACAAATATGTCTTTGCCAAAACTCCCAGAATTGTGTTTGCCTGTGTTTAATCCTGCAGAAAATTGGGAGGAATTTTGGTCAATTTTTAAAGCAGCTGTGCATGACAGGAGTGACCTAGCCTGTGTAACTAAATTATTTTACCTCAAAGGACAGGTAAGAGATGCTCACATACTCCTACAAGCCTTTCCCAATGTAAATGACTCTTACAAGGAAGCAGTTGACTTGTTGAAGGTCACTTATGGTAATAGAACAAAGTAGGTTGGATCTAGTGAATATCTTTGTTAATTTAAAATCTCCAGATCACACTTACAAAGGTTTTACAGCAGTTTAGAGTTAAACTGGAAAGCACTCTCAAACTTTAAGTAATAATATTAATCTGAAGGAATCAGACTGGTTATTGAGTGCCATGGTACAGAAATTAAGCTGTAAAACACTTGAATGACACTCGAACAAATATCACAAAGGTTATTTTGGTCTGGAGGAAATAAGACTAGTCTACAAGAATTAATTGTTCAGTTGCAGACCAGCCAACAACTCATTTTAAGATGCAGCACATAATAACTCTGAGGTATCTGTCAAGTTTCACAAAGGGAAAAATTATCCCAATGTTAATAATCAAATTTCATTTCCTAAAAAGAGTTGCATAGGTGCATATCAAGTAGCATGGAATCAGAAATAATGATTCTCCACAAGGTAAGAAAATAAGTACCCTCCAAGAGTAGCCCAGTTAATAGAAACCAGTCAAAGAATAAGAGAGATTGTCTTTTCTGACATTTTTCTAAGAATTGCAATGCATAAATTCATGGAATGATAAAGTTGAAAGATTGGAGGAACTTGACAGATGTATCAGGTTTAGGTATAGGTAGGTAGGTTCGTCAGCAAACAGACAAATGTTTCCTGTCCGGGTCGTAGTCATGATGATGGTCCGCCTTTGGAGCTTTTGTAATATGACCGTGGCCTTCCGTGGCATTACAGGTCACCATTTAAAAATTTGGTCATTTATAACCATTGTTATATGTGTATCTGGTGTTTAGGTAATACATGATAAAGGATTGTCATACCAAATTAAACAAACTGTTATGATTCACAATAGGAAGCACAATATGTTCATTGTAAAGGTCTATATGATAATGTTGACAATTAATGTTAATGTTGACAATCCTGAAAAACAGTAGCAATGTAATAATGCTGCTATTTATAATGTATGGTTTGTGCTGAAGTAAACACTGTGTTACAGGTAAAAATTGAGATAAAAGGCATAAATAAAAAATGTAACTGCATTTAAAATTAGACCTGGGATCCCAAGTGACTTTGCATAAAATGTAAATGTCTTGATGGTCTATGAAAGTACAGATGGGAGATCCCACAACTTTAAATATTATCTGGTTTTCTCTAGGATTAAAGAGCTCATTTGTATGACCAAAGTTTATGTAACTTGTCAGGGGGCAATGAGAGAAATTGTTATGAGTAATTGTGAAGACTTTCCCGGGGAATTATCTTCGTAGGGCTTAGTAGAGCTACAGAAGACTTTCACAAAATAGTTTAGCACCTTCGGTGAAAGTGATGATTCTGTGGCCAATTTTTTTTTGATAGGAGTGACTATTATGCCTCCTTTGAAAAGGGAATGGTAAAAAATGGGGTTGTCACCCTTTTGAAGGAGCAGGAGGCATGTTTTTGTATGGTTTAGGATTTCGTAATAAAATTTATGACTGGGGGGAAACTACAAATACCTAACGTGGTTTTACTCTGAAATGTCCCCCAGATAATTTTCCATAGAGAATGGTTTTGACCCAGTGCATAAATTGTGGGAATTGCAGCATTGAAAAAAATGAAAAATGAAGAAACCCCAGTGATTTTTACTAAAGAAAAATACCGGGAAAATGTAAATTTAAATTGGAAAATTTCGGGATGCAACTTCGTGGAGACGGCCCTCCAGAATTGCCCATTAATTACAGTGGCATATGGCATAGGGCTTATGCAAATGAGTAAGACACCGAATTGTTAACTGCTTATTTGATAAAATTTGCGGCTTATAGAAGGGACCTCCTGAAAAGCCAAAATTTATGGTCACTATTTAACGCACTGAGTGAAGAAGGATTCTAAGACCATCCTTTGGGTTGTGTTTTTGTAGTGCCGGGTAAAAAAAATGTACCTAGTTTAAATGACTGTTTGATGAAGGTCTGTCGTTGAGGGAAAAATTAAGGGATATCTTTTTAAAATTTCGGGTAAAAGGATTTGCCTTTACGGCTGACATAAGTAAAGTTTCCCTAAGAGGGGGTTTACAAGAGGCTGACCGGGATTGTACTCATTTTAGGGTTTTAGAATCTTTTGACCCACTTAGCTCTGAAAACATTTTGCTTTAGGAGAATTTTTTGTCCCCTGCTCCAGTCCTTCCCTATTCAACGCGTAATTGCCCCCTTAAACGATGGGAATCCTTAAGAAAAGTAATTCAAACAATTTATGGGAAAATTTCCGGGTTTTGTGAAGTAACTGAAGAGGAAGTTAATGACTTATGGAGGGCCCTAATAAAAAAATGCAAAGTGCAAATATCCCTCGGGGAAAAGGAATGTATTCATCAAATTAAAGGAAAAAATAAGAAAAGATTCCCCTGGAGATGAAGTCCCCCAAAAAGTATAATGTTTGGGAATAATTGGGAAATGAGAGGATTTGTTATGTTTAAAACCCATTAATTACAGTTGCCCCAAAAAATTAAAATAAAAAGGGGTTTTTCTTTCGAAGTTTCCAATGTTTTGATCCCCTAGGTTTGTGTCAACCCTTCTATAAGAGGGAATTTTTTTACAGGAAAAATGGAAAAATTTAAAAGTGCTTGGGGTGAAATTTACCTGAGGAATTCTTAACAGGTGGGATGAATTAATTTGGGGATTATAAAAAATTCCATTTGGAGTTCCCACGCCCGGTGGCCAACCAAAAAGGGGAAAAAAAGACCCACATTTTTTGTGATGTTCAAATTTGATATGGGGAGTTTCTTCCCTTTTTTTATAGTGTTTTTTCTCTTATGTCTAAGGCTAAAAATGTTCAAATTAAATCCCTACCCTTTCCTCAGTTGGAATTAACACCCTTTTGTAGGTGTCAAAAATTTGCTAATTATATAAGAAAAAAAGTTGGGGATAAATATTAGCGACCTGTAATCGGTCTGATATGGGTATCCTTTCAATGGATTCGTAATGGAAAAAAGTAAAATTGTGTACTACAAAAAAAGAGTCACTGAATTTTCGATGCAAGGAGTTAATTAAATTTGGGTCAGCTATGTTAACATTTAAACTTCCTTGTGAGGGATCCCGTGATTTCTTTTTCCGGGTTTACCTTATGCTAAAAATTTTAAATGCTGGTTCATTTTTTAAAAAACGAGCTGGTTGGTAATAAAACTAATTGGCCTGTACAAAAGGCATTATTTTCCCCGTTTAAATTTTTGTGACACTGCTCCCAATTTGTTTGTCCTTTTTTTTTCCAATGATTTAAAAAGGTTTCCCTTTACCAAACTAATCAATGAAACTAAGTTGGTGTTTAAATTTTTAAAAAAGATGAAAATTTCCCTTAAATTTTTTACTCCTCTTGAAATTGGATAAAGGGGGTCAAGAAAAAAATCTATGGAATTTAGATTAAATTGTTTATGGAAAGAAAAATTGTGAAAAGGTTCCATAATAGAGAAATGGGGGCGTATTTCGAGAACAATGTAATTTGGTCAGAGGTAGGTTACAAAAGCTAATTGGGTGATTACCCAAAAACCCCCCCAATCTTATGCCCAAATCCCCTTTAACAAATTGATTTTTTAAAATTTCCCCATAAAAATGTAATGCACATGGGGGTACAAGATACTTAAATTGATTAGGGAAACTTTTGGATTCCACAAAAGGGTTTAAAGTGAAAAAAGGGGGGGTTTTTTAAATTTGTGTAAATGTGCCTGTGGATGCCGATCCTATATGTACCCAGGTCCTCCCCATTCCCAAAGGAGTGTGTGCAATTAGTGAACCATTTGATGTAATAGGTGAAGACTTAGTGGTCCAATTTTTTAACAGGTACATCGACACTTTCAGTAACTGAAAGTGTATATTTTTTTGTTCACCTGTGTGCTCTGGGGCTTTTCATTTAAAAGGGCACGGGACTTGTCGGGAAAAAAAGTTTTCAGCTTTTTGAAAATTTGCAGTAGGGGGGGTTTATCGAGATTAATGTTTTGGATAATGCCACAAATTTTGTAGCAGGTGTGTAGTGATAAAATGCCCTGGGGGGAGCGCAGCGGGGTAATACTGCACCACTCTCGGGGCCCCTTAAAAACAACAACGTTGTTTGTGTGCATGGGCCAAACCATGGTGTTTTGGTCTCTTTTTTTCTATCCCTACATTAGGGGCGATTACATGGTGGTTTAAATTGTGGCCTGTGTTATAGCTTTTCTTTTGACTTGAAGACTCACCCCCCTGTAAAAGCCGTTTTTTAGAGTCTAGTCATTATTTTTTGTGTTGCAGAAGTACTATGAAGTTCTATGTTCAGTAACCGAGTAAGGCCTGTTTTTCTTCAAAAAAATTTTTTTGAACAGGGGGAACCCTGGGCTACCTGGTGGGTCCGGCTATGACTACATCAAAACATGGAGCGTTTACTGAACTGGAGGCAGACTGTGCCCCCCGCTTATCAAGGTGCTCAGGAATGGAAGCACTGGTTTAAGATTTTCGAAAACTTTTTGGGGAAACCCTTCCAAAAGAAGATCTGATAAACAAAGTTCCCCTCTCAATTTTGGTCCCCTAAGATTATGAGGTATTTCTGAGTGTAATACCTACGAAGATTCTACAAAACCCTCAGCTCTGATAAAAACCCTAAAATGAAATCTTTGCACGCTATCGCCTTGAATCGCCCCGCAGATTGATGAACCCTTAGGGGAAATCCCTTCAAGCACTGAAATTTTAGGTAAGGATGTGGGGGGAAATTTTAATTTGGTCCCTAAAGTTCCACGCAAACCCAGCAGGGCCGTATGGGTGGCCAAAGGGGGCCCTTAAACCCTCCCAAAAAAAACAAAGCATTTTTGGTTGGGGGTTTTTTTTGGTAAGCTTTTTATTTATAGTTTATCTTCGGGGGTTGGTAGTTTTATGGTAGTAAAAATATTGGTTTCTAAGGCATCTGTAGAAAGATAAAGTGACCTAAGCCCTTAACATATGGTAGTTGGGCCCGTAATGTGGGCAAAAACTAGGATAAGTTAGTAGGGAGAAGGCAGCCCTAGCTTGATGATGAGGGCGGGTCTCAAGAACACAATAGCTCCTTTTTTTGCAGACAAAACTGGACAAGGTGCCGTGATCAGCAGAGGGGCCCCCCCCGTGTCTTAACTCTGAGACCTGGGGAAAATTGGTAGGGGCACCTCGATGTACCGTAGATGACCCCCTCCTCGCCCATACAGAAAGACAAGTTTTCCTTTTTCCCGTGGGTTCGGCCAGTGTTTGGGAGTAGTGGGTTGAGTTTAACTGGGGGCCCCGGTGTGCAACAGAGGGCAGGACCGAAAGTCCCAGTGTTCAGGCCGTCTAAAGCTAGTGTTGAGTTAAAAAGCTATACTAGGGGATACTACCCTCTTGGTTTGGAAATTTTGAGGTGCGGGCGGACACTAATTCGATTGAATATTGCAGGATTAAGCTCCCGGTTGCCGTGGTTTTGAGGGGGAGCCCAAAAGGGGGCTAACCGGGATTTTACCTGGAGGGGGGTTTCCCGTGGGCAACGCCCCGCGGCCCGGCGTGACCAGGCCCCTGGTGTTTCAGAGCCTGATCAACCGGGGCTTTTGCTGCTGGCTGCACGAAAACCAACGTACGAGCCACGTCGGCTGATCCGGAACTATTTAGGTGTTGCCCGTGCCACTTGAAGACTCCCGGGGTCTGTTGGTAATCCCCCTTATGTGTGGGGGAGGCATTTTCAACAGTTCGGGCCCCGACACTTATTGTATGGTCTTTAAACGTGCTGTGACCCCCCTGCTTTTCATTGGGGGGATGTTTGCTGTCTCCAAGTCTTTTGCTTTCGTATGAGTGATTTTCTTTTGGCAGTTCGGTTCATCCTCTGGATTTTTCAGGTTTTTTTAAAATCATGTTTTCTCCCCCCTGCTTCCCAGGGAATACAGGTTTTATGCCCCTCAAAGTCCCAATGATTGAGGTGTTTTATCTCTGTTTGCGCGCCGTGAAAGTTCACTGTACATTTTTGGTTGGAAATTTTCCCCCTGCCTGAAAGGTGTGTTAGTGTGCAGCATTATTAGCTGATAGAAAAAAGGACCTAAAAGAGTGTCTCTGGGTTGGGCCCTCCCTGTTTGAAGGTTCCATTACCCTCCTGTATTTTTCTGCAGGCGTTGATACAAATGTTTTGGTCCTTGAAGGGGATCCCCCGACTGATCACCCCCAGGTCTTTGATTTGGGGGTTTCGCTCATTTTGTGGCCAGAATTGTTTTGTATTGTGAAGATTTAATTTCCCCATGTTTACCTATCTGAGAATTTAAATTTTTCCGTTGAACTTCATATTGTTTTCTGCACCCATGAAAGATTTGGTTGATGTCCCTGGAGCTTTGCGTGTCTGCAAAAGGGGAAGACACTGTCATGCGATTCGGGGTCTCTGCAAAGGAAGCCGGTGGTGGCTGGGCATCCTTGTCTATGTCGGGGAAAGAGGATGAGGGAAAAAGTGGGGGCGAATAGTGCCTTGTGGAACAGAGTTTTCCCCTGCTGCCTGGGCTTTACTCTGTTGACGACTACCTCTGGTTCTGTTAGTGAGGAAATTATAGACCCTCGACCCACTTTTCTTTATTCTTTAAGATTTTTTGGCTATTCGCCTGGCACACTTGTCGAAGGCTTTTGCAAAGTCTGTATATATTACTTGCATTTTTTTTTTGTTTCTAGTGCATTTTGGACCCTTTTCGTAGTGATCCAATAGTTTAGAAGCAAGAGCGACCTGTTCTAAAACCCCTGTTGCCCCCGGGGTTTTGTAATGGGTTTTTAGATGGGTGGTGACTTGCTTCTTAGGACCCTTTCAAAGATTTTTAGATATGGGTGTTAGGCTATTGGTCTGTAGTTCTTTGCTGTTGTTTTTTAAATGGGGCGCCCCGTGTCCAGCTCCTCTCCATGGATGGAAAAGGGCCCCTGAAAGGGGCTTCTGCAGTTCTTGGAAAACAGGGTTCCAGAGTTGGCCTGGGGAGAGTGCATGGGATGTATTTTTCGCCCTGTTGAAGTATTTGGCATAGGATAACTCGGATAGGCTTGTGTTAATCAAATTTTTTGGCTCTTCATAAAAAAATTTTTTTTTGTCTTCGACTTCTGTTGGTTGGGCTTGCTAAAAAATGAGTCAATTGGGGCTTGGAAACTCACTCATTTCTTGCTTCTTGTGTAGGACCTTTTGTTTAAGTAGGGGCTAGCTTGTGAAGTAAGATTTAGGATTATGCGCAACCAAAAAAGGGAGTCCTTTTTAAGTGAAGTCTGTCCCATAAGCCCCCTTTTGAGGCTGATTTCCCATCAGAGCTCTGTGTCACAGGGGGTTTGCCAGGGTAGGCGACTCACTTGGAGGCAGTCCACACAAATTTTTACAAAAGTGGGCCTTCAAAACCGTGATGTGGAATAGCTAGGTTAAGCTTCATAGCTGGTACGTAGGGCCAGTTTAAAAAGAGTTAGGTTAAGTATCATAGCTGGCCACAGTTGAACCAGTTTAAAAAAATTGGGTTAAATTAGCCACCTGGGGGTAGTCTGGGTCAGTCAAACAAACGGGGTTCCCCATGGATAAATTTTCATTTTTGTGGAATTGGTGCACGTCCTTGTGCAGTACCCCGAATAGCTAAAGCAGTTAAAACGAGAAGTGTTTTTGGGTATGCCCCCAAAGAGGAAAATTGTGGACTAAATCACAAGGGTTTAAAAAAAGATAAAATCAAAGTGCTTTTATAGAAAACCCGGAAGCTTTCTAAAAAGAGGGGAAAATAAAAGTCTGGGCGAATGTATGCCTTGTACTGGCCGTAGTCACAAAAATGTAAAAGGTGGAGGTGATGTCCCGGTGTCAGTAAATGTGGGGTGTGTGCTGTCCCGGGAGCGTAATGGTGAAGCGGAGGTGTGTCCGGGGGACAGTAAAAGGGGAAACTGGAGGTGCTGTCCCGGGAGACAGAAATGGTGAAATGGAGATACTGTCGGAGACAGTAATGGGGAAGTGGAGATTTTTTCCCGGAGTCGGGAATTTTCGCAGGAAGGAAAACATATAAATGACCCCATAGAGGACAGAGTCATTTTTTTAGGGAAACAAGTGTAGTCAAAGATTGATAAAACCAATATTGCAAAAATAGAAATACCGCAGGAAATAGAAAAAAGAGGACTCCCAAAAGCAATGTGAGGGGTAAAAATTCCAAAAAAAAACTGGTGGGAGTCCCTTTTTGGTGCTGGGGGGATAGGATAAGCAGGGAAAATGCCCAACAGGGAAAACAGTCACAGAAAAACCCAAGGGAAACGGAAACCAAAACCGTGCACATACTAGATTTTTGGGATCTGTGGCAGGGAAATCTGGAAAAAAAAAGATGGGGGCTGCAATATGACCACCTGAAAAAGTCTGCCCCCTATGACAACGGAAAATGCAAACTCCCTTCCTGAAGCTTTTTACCCTGAAAAATGTACCCTTCATACAGGAAAAATGTGCTTAACTTAAATTGCCCGGCATACCATCTAAAGGGGGACAAAAAGATACAAAAAAATCCGGCCAGGGGAAAAAAATGGGTAGCCACACCACTCAAGAGGGAGAGGTTTTTTTTTTGGCCCGGAAAGGGAAAAAAAAAGGCAGGAAATGGCAGAAATCGTTTAAAACCAAATCCATCATTCTGGGTGGAAAAACAGTCGATGGCCTCCACTCCAAAAAACAGTACGAACTAATGCCCGGAAAAAAAAAACCCCCCCCCCCCGTACCAAAAATACCCCCAGTCCGAAAAAATTCTTTTTTGCAAAATTACAGGGTTAAAGCCCGCAACAAAAAACAAAAATACCCTTTTTCCCTGGATGCTTGCGAGGCAAAGGCAATGTTCGGGCTTTCACTGAGACCCACAAAAAGGATCACTTGGACAACGAAAAAAGGACCCCGGTTAAACCCATACAGATGTGCAGGTGAACAGGCAAAAGGGGGGGTTGGCTGTTTAAATTTCAGAGTCACTTGTTTTACAGAAATGCTTAATGCTCAAATGAGTTGGGAATTTTGCAGTAAAGGTCGAGAACCAAAACCCAGTCTTGTGGTGTCTACAAGCTCCCGGGGCAACATCCCAGCAATTCCCGGAAAAGCTGTTAAAAAAAGACCACTGTCTGGGAAAAAAATTCACTCCCGCACCCAAATCTTGCTTGGGATTTTTAACTTAAGGGACCCAAAATGGAGGAAAATTTGCAAATAAATTGTTGGGTTAACACCCGGAGGCAGCTTGATGAAAAACACTCAACGACTTTTTAAATCCTTTCAAAAATTCAATTTAAACCGCAAATTTAAAAGACCTATGGGGAATACCTAACCTCTCTTCATAAAATGATGATCTGGGAAGAAATGTCCCATACAAAAAAAAAATTACTCAAACACAACTAATTGAGTTCAACGTATGGTGGAGCCCCCCGAAAAAGAGCTGCACGAGGGGGATTCACCCAAAATTTAATTCAATAACAAAAACTAAAGTGGGGCCCAAATAAAACCAAGTCCTAACCGAAAAAGCTGGGAAAATATATAAGCAACACGACCCCCAAATTATGCCAGAACAGATTACTCGGTGGGATCGATGTATGACAAAGGGTTTTCCTCTAAAAAAAAGGGGGAGAGATGTAAAATAGAAAGGACAGGGCTCCCCTTTTCAGGCGACGGAAAGAATAACAGAGCGGCTAAAAAAAAGGGCAATATTCTGAATGCGAGGAGCACTGGTCAGGGGAAATAGCAAGCATCGAACTTTAAAACTAAAAAAAATCCTTTAGGAGCCAGGGGAATCGCGGGGAAAACAAAAGCCATAAATGAAAACGAAAGAAAAAACCCCAAAATATTTTTCTCCTATCCAAAACAAAATCGAGAAAAAGTCCAGTATTGGGCCCCCACTTAAACAAGATGGGTCCCCAACGAGACAGCAAGGAAATGAGGAGCTATCAAGTCCCCAATATGACTCGTTTTTAGCAAGCCGCTAACCAGACTGAGAGTCGAAGATCAAAATGAATTTTTTTGAGGACCCACAAAATTTGATTAACACAACCCCTATCGATGTTATCCTGACAAAAAATTTGACTTCGAACAGGCGATAAATGACTTTGCCATGCACTCTGCCCCGGGCCAGACTCATGGAACTCGGGTGTTCATCAAGAACTGCAAGAAGCCCTATCACGAGCCTTTTCCATCCTATGGAGAGGGGCATGGACACGGGGGTCGTCCCTCAGTTACTAAAAACAACAGACATAGCCCCATCCAAAAGGGGCAGTAAAGCAACAGCAAAGAACTACAGACCAATTTGCACTAACATCCCATATCTAAAAATCTTGAAAGGGTCCTAAGAAGCAAGATCACCACCCATCTAGAAACCATCAGTTACACAACCCAGGGCAACATGGGGTTAGAACAGGTTCGCTCCTGTCTGTCTCAACTACTGGATCACTACGACAAGGTCCTAAATGCAAATAGAAGACAAAAAGAATGCAGATGTATTATATACAGGGCTTTGCAAAAGCCTTCGACAAGTGTGACCATGGCGGTAATAGCGCCAAAATGCACGTAAAGGATAACAGGAAAAGTCGGTCGATGGATCTTAAATTTTCCCCACTAACAGAACACAGGAGTAGTCGTCAACAGAGTAAAGTCCGAGGCAGCTCGGTGAAAAGCTCTGTTCCACAAGGCACAGTACTAGCTCCATTTTTGTTCCTCATCCTCATATCCGACATAGACAAGGATGTCGCCACAGCACCGTGTCTTCCTTTGCAGATGACACCCGAATCTGCTTGACAGTGTCTTCCATTGCAGACACTGCAAAGCTCCAGGCGGACATCAACCAAATCTTTCAGTGGGCTGCAAGAAAAACAATATGAAGTGCAACGATGAGAAAAATTTTAATTACTCAGATATGGTAAACATGAGGAAATTAAATCTTCATCAGGAGTAGAAAACAAATTCGGCCCAAAAAAGACGAAAAACCAACGTCAAAGACCTGGGAGTATTTGTCGGAGGATCTCAAAATTAAGGGCCATAACATTGTATCAATGATCTGCTAGAAAAATGAAGGGTGGATAATGGAAACCCTTTAAAACTAGGGAG
>NW_026473231.1:0-10826 GCF_026875155.1 Cherax quadricarinatus | reverse complement strand
ACATCGAGCCACACCCCGGCTGATCCGGAATGACTTTGGTGCTTGCCCGTGCCGCTTGAAGACTGCCAGGGGTCTGTTGGTAACCCCCCTTATGTGGCTGGGAGGCAGTTGAACAGTCTCGGGCCCCTGACACTTATTGTATGGTCTCTTAACGTGCTAGTGACCATATAATTGGTTAAATTAGGTCTCCCCAGAGAACTCACAAGCCCAGCTGGACTACATCACAAGTGTGTGTGTGTATGAGTGTGAGTGTGTGTATGAGTGTGTGTGTGTGTGAGTATGAGTGTGTGTGGTGTGTGTATGAGTTTGTGTGTGTGTGTGTGTGTGTGTGGTTTATGTGTGTGTGTGTGTATGAATTTGTATGTGTGTGTGTGTGTGTGTGTGTGTGTGGTGTGAGAGAGAGAGAGACTCAGCAATCAACATTTGCCCCAAATAACTCACTACAGTTGTGACCGGGTGTGGAAGTGTGAATTGCTCATTACTCTAAATTTTTCATGATTGCAGCCATGTATAAACGTAAGTAACCATTCTTACAGTATTCATTACCTTTGTTACTTGTGGTTCATTACCTTTGTAACTTGTGAGTTCATTACCTTGTACCTAGTTCAGCCACCCAAAACTTGGAGCCGGTCCCTGGACCCATTGTGTACCTCTGTAATCTGTAAATACCTTTGTAACTTGAAATGATTGTGACTAGACCTACCTGGAGTTCATTACCTTTGTAATTGTGAGTTCATTACCTTTGTAAATTGTGAATTATTACCTCTGTAACTTGCTCAGCTATCAAAACTTTGAGGCCCAGTCCCTGGACCCATTATGTACCTCTGTAATCTTTTGACTACCGCCCACAGGATGGGTATGGGGTGCATAATAAACATATTAAACTAACTAACTAACTAGCATGTTGGGTTGTAAATAGTGGGGTGGTTGGATAACCACTAGGGGGGGGGGAATATGTCTGTATAATTTGTCCAGTGCAATGAATTGCATGGTCTGCAGTCGATTATTAAGTACCATTTCGAGGGATGTGTATATAAAAGTGTTGTTCATATCATGTAATTCTGTTGGATAGCTCCAACAGGTTTGGGTTAAGTGATAGGATGAGGGAGCATGGAGGGGGGGGGGGGTGTACCCACACGGAGTTGTAAGTGTGGTGTGTAATGTTTGCTGTAGGTAGAATTGTGTTAATTAATAGCCTTAAATGATTTTTATTTATTATATTTTGTAATGTCATGTTTTAAATAAAATATAAAAAAAAAAAAACACCTGTCAAGAGACCAAGTTTAACCGGTTTTTCGAAGCTAGTGTAAACAATCATGAGAAAACGATCAAGTTTGTCCGCGATGAGGATAACTACATCTTTGTGCCTAATGATTCAGCATTTATAGACAAACTTCTCACTTGCGAATATGCCAACATCAAACTCCGAGCTGCCCCACCAAGGGCACCTAAAGTGCTTATTGTCATCTACAACGTCAACAAGCACTTGAATCCTCAATATCTGGCGTCAGAGCAAGTTGCTAGCCCTCGTCGACTTTCCAACGGTCTCATATTAGCTGAGTGGACTGGCCAGGGGACTCTGCCACGCTGTATTCACTCCCGCGCAGCACTCAACAGATGCTATTACATTGCATTGTACAGACCTCAACGTCGATGTTATAAGTATCAACGCTGGGGCCACATTGCCAGGAAATGCCCATCTAAGTCACACTGGTGTGCAGTGTGTGCCAATGCTCAGCCTTCTGAACGGTGTTATGATATGATCAAACAGCAACAGACTGTTGCTAAACAATGTATCAATTGTAAGACCTCAGGAGTCACAGCAGCTCATGCTGACTGCAGTGTGAGGGCTGATCGCATCGCAGCCAACCGCACTTCACCCTGTCCCCCTCATTATGACCCCCCCTCCCAGGACTACCAGGTACCTCGGGTATGAATACTGGCTCATGCCTGCCCTCAGACAATGGGGTTGAGCACCTCACCTGGGGAGCACGTCAACAGACCTCCATCACGTCGGCTGTCAATACCAGCCTAGCTGAGTCAGCTGACAGTCAGCCAACGAGCTCAGCTGACCGGGACTTCACGTCTCCAGATGTTCCAAGTCTTGCTTCTGTGGTATACAATTTGATGTCGTGCATAAAAGTACTGGAAACACAACAATTTCTCCTGAAACAACAACTTGAACAACACAAGGAAAGATGTGTAGAGTGTACCAATAACAAGATTGTCACAATTTGTGAAAGCAAGTGTAAGGCTGCTGAACAAGGTGGTGGTGGTGTTCTTAATTACAGTAATGACGAATATAATACTTGTGTTGATAACTATAGTGAGCATCACAATAAAGGCAATGGTGTCTATGATGTTAGTAATAGTGATGACCATAATATAAGATAAGATTTCGTTCGGATTTTTAACCCCGGAGGGTTAGCCACCCAGGATAACCCAAGAAAGTCAGTGCGTCATCGAGGACTGTCTAACTTATTTCCATTGGGGTCCTTAATCTTGTCCCCCAGGATGCGACCCACACCAGTCGACTAACACCCAGGTACCTATTTGCTGCTAGGTGAACAGGACAACGGGTGTAAGGAAACGTGTCAGAATTTCCACCCGCCGGGAATCGAACCCGGGCCCTCCGTGTGTGAAGCGGGAGTTTTAGCCACCAATCCACCGGGCCACCCCAGTGGTGGTGAAGAGTGTGATGAGAGCCGTGGTGTCTATAATGTTAGTAATAGTGATGAGCGTAATATAAGTGGTGGTGAAGAGTGTGATGAGAGCGGTGGTGTCTATAATGTTAGTAATAGTGATGAGCATAATATAAGTGGTGGTGCAGAGTGTGATAAGGTTAACCACATAGACCTTAATGTTGAATACAATACTGTTGATAAATGTAATGAACACAATGTTGGTAGTGGCGTTGGTGATGACAGCTGTAGTGTTGCGTGTAATGTTAGTGGAGGAGGGAATGTGAGTGGTGGTGTCACCTATCATACATTCATACATAAACAGCGTCATGCTCTGAGTTTACGAAGACTCCCACGAGGCCTTACAACTGGAGGTGCACTTACAAAACTCATGGACAATGGTAGCACTGTTGACATTGATAAGGTCTGCTATTTATATGAACAATTTTTTCATTATGCTGAGAAACTCAAGATGATGCCAGGACTACTATAATGGATCAAAACTCGTATAAACTTTCTATATTAAGCTGGAATATTGCATCACTTAGAAAAAGACTTCCTGACCTTCATCATAAAATAACCACCGAACCCATTGATGTTGTGTGTCTACAAGAGTGCAGAGTCCCTGAAACAGGACTACCAGGTACCTCGGGTCTGAATACTGGCTCATGCCTGCCCTCTGAAAATGGGGTTGAGCACCTCACCTGGGGAGCATGTCAACAGACCTCCATCACGTCGGCTGTCAATTCCAGCCTAGCTGAGTCAGCTGACAGTCAGCCAAATAGCTCAGCTGACCGGGACTTCACGTCTCCAGATGTTCCAAGTCTTCCTCCTGTGGTATACAACCTGATGTCGCGCATAAAAGTACTGGAAACACAACAATCTCTCCTGAAACAACAACTTGAACAACACAAGGAAAGATGTGTAGAGTGTACCAATAACAAGATTGTCACAATTTGTGAAAGCAAGTGTAAGGCTGCTGAACAAGGTGGCGGTGGTGTTCTTAATCACAGTAGTGACGAATATAATACTTGTGTTGATAACTGTAGTGAGCATCATAACAAAGGCTATGGTGTCAATGATGTTAGTAATAGTGATGACCGTAATATAAGTGGTGGTGAAGAGTGTGATGAGGGCAATGGTGTCTATAATGTTAGTAATAGTGATGAGCATAATTTAAGTGGTGGTAAAGAGTGATGAGAGCGGTGGTGTCTATAATGTTAGTAATAGTGATGAGCGTAATTTAAGTGGTGGTGAAGAGTGTGATGAGAGCGGTGGTGTCTTAATGTTAGTAATAGTGATGAGCATAATATAAGTGGTGGTGCAGAGTGTGATGAGGTTAGTCACATAGACATTAATGTTGAATACAATACTGTTGACAAATGTAATGAACACAATGTTGGTAGTGGCGCTGGTGATGACAGTTGTAGTGTTGCGTGTAATGTTAGTGGAGGAGGGACTGTGAGTGGTGGTGTCACTCTCCCGATACCAGTGTTCTCAACAACAGTTACTGCCCTGATGTAAATACTTTAGAAAACCGAGAAGTTGAAGAATGAAATACTTGTACAACATTTGGGGACCTTTATTGTGAAAATACAAGAACCCTAATGTACAATTCACACTGTTACTACTGCTAGTACTACAACTACTACTATTACTACCACTACTATTATTACTACTACTGTTACTATTATTATTACTACTACTACTGCAGCCAGAGTTACTACTAGATAAGTCATTGGAGGCCCTAAACAAGTCACACTCACAATACTAACATGACAGTAGACGTGGCGAGTTGCACAATGGTGGTGACGTGTACTTAGCTCAGTGGTGACGTGTACTTAGCTCAGTGGTGACGTGTACTTAGCTCAGTGGTGACGTGTACTTAGCTCAGTGGTGACGTGTACTTAGCTCAGTAGTGACGTGTACTTAGCTGTGGTGACGTGTACTTAGCTCAGTGGTGACGTGTACTTAGCTCAGTGGTGACGTGTACTTAGCTCAGTGGTGACGTGTACTTAGCTCAGTGGTGACGTGTACTTAGCTCAGTGAAGACCTGTTTGTGTGCTCTTGAGTGGTGACCTGTACTTTGAGTGCTCACCTGTACTTAACTCTGTGAAGAAGTGTCTTGTTTGCTCCCGTGGACTGAACCAAGATGCCCTCCATCGAGCAACTTTACCAGCAACTTAAGGAAGAATTGAGGGCAGCGAAGATGGAGATACGGCGATTGACCGAGGAAACAAAAGGATTCGTAGCAGTCCTCCTGTTTTTGAGTCCTCAGGTCAAGAAGGGATCGGGGTCAGTGGTTGGACAGCAGGGGACGACGAAGTTGACGATCAGAAGACGAATGGAAATCAGAAACGAGAAGAAGGATGCGGGGAAACTCCCGTGGAAACCCAACGCATCTCGGTGCTACCCGACGAATGTGAGTCTACTACTGGGATCGTCAACGAACGACAACAAGGAAGGTAAAAATATTGTTTTTGTTGGGGATAGCCAGGTTAGATACAGGATAGGGCATTCTCTTTTGAAGGACAGGGTAGGAGAAAAAGGGTATGCTTTCCGGGGGTGGGATGGAGGAATTGTTACCCGGCTTGACAACATCATGAAGGGTAAGGGGAAAAAATCCTTTTTATTTCCCTCAGTGCTGGGGCAAGATGTGGGAAAGCGTTAAAGGGTGGGTTTTAGTTAGAAAGTTCAGGACACTATGGGACTGATTGGGAAAAAGGGGGGGGCCCCCCTGTTTATGGGGCTTTTTCCCAAAAAGGGGGGGTTTGGTAATAAATGGTTTCCAGGCAATTGGATTAATTTTGGTGGAAAAACAGTAAGGATAATGCGGGGTACCATTCATTGACAACGGGACAATTTTAGGGCCCGAAATGACGTTCCCGGGAGGGGGTTTTCATTTCCCAGGGGGTGTGGGTTTTTTTGCTAACTCATTAGGGGGTTGTTGGACTTTAAACGGATTGTTAGAGGATTTTTTTTAAAAATGATTAAAATGAATAGGGATATATTGACTTATGCTCTGATATAAGAATCTTAATGGTAACGCTGGGTAACTCGGGTAATGAAAATTTTCAAAATTTTGGTAAAAAAAAAAGGGAAAATAGGAAAAATGTGCAGAAAAAAAAAAATATGATGTATTTTATGCTAACGTCGAATGCAAAAATAAAATTAATGAACACGTGGTAGAGGTGGGAACTTTGATTCATTGCTTAACTAAAAAGTGGTTGTTTTTAAAGAGTCGGAAATGACTCTGGTTAATATTCAGGGATTTTAAATTATTCAATGTGGATAGATGTAATGGGGGGGGAGGAGTTGCATTGTATGTTCGAGAAAAAAATTAATTGTTGCAAAAAAAAGGTATAAAAATAGTGGAGCATAACAGAGTCTGTTTGGGTAGAGTTGTGGAGGGTCGAAAAAAAACTAAACTAGGTGAAAAAACGACCCCAGGCTTGGTCACGATAGAGGGAGACTCTTTGGGAAAATTGTTAGGGGTTTTGGGCCAGAACGTAGTCTGTAGGGGGGTTTAACTTTACAAATTGACTGGAATTCTTTTACAGGGAATCTAAGTCCGTGACTTTTGGAAACAGTTAGGACTGTTTTCGAAACAGGTGTAACTGAACTACCGGGGTAATAATTTGCTAGACCTAGTCTTGTAAAAAAAGGAACACCGTGAATAAACTGGAGTCATGAAAGCTTTCGAAGGATCCAATCCATCCCTTTTGCATTAAATTGGGAAGCAAGAATAAAAAAATACAGTAAAAATCCCCCATTTTCGTTCTGCCGATTAAAATGGACTTGGGGAATATCTGTTAATCTTGTTGGGGTTATTGCTATGATTTTTTACGAAATCTATTTATAATATGAAGGGTCGCTTTTATGATTGTTTTCTTATAATGACACAGTGCCCAGAGTTATACATTCCCCAAGAAAAATTGGGTCTATAATAACGATCCCAAAGGGGTTAACAGGAGGCTAAAGCATCTATTAGGGGAGAAAAGGGGATTTATAGGCGTCAGAAGAGGAGGGGTTTAACCTTACTGACCAATTGTTCAGCTTAAAAGAGAAGAAAAAAAAGGCGATTAAAAAAGGTAAACGTGACTATGAAATTAGATTTGCAAATGAATCAAGACTAATCCGAGGGGTTTCTTTCAATTGTATAGGACGAAGGTAAAGGGAAAAAGTGGGGCCCTGAAATCTGGGAATGGACAGGAGGATAATGAACGGGAAATGTTTTCCCTTTTTTTTAATGATTTTTTTTGTCAGTTTTTACACGGAAGGTAAATGAGTTCCCAGAAATTAACAATTATTTATTTCCCTGATAAATTTAAGTTAACTAATATTCTGTACGGGGGACGGTTATTAAACAGTAACAAAACTAAAAACAAAATAAGTCCCCGGGACCCGATGGTTGTTTTCAAGGGACTTAGGAATGCAAGGGAGCTTATTTCAGCCATTAACGAGTGTATTCAAAGCGTCCCTCCCTTTCCGTGTTGTGCCCGGATGTGGAAGATGGCTAAGTGGTTCTATATTCAATCGGGGATAAGTCCATTTCCCTTCAAAATTACCGTCCAAAAAGCCGACATTTTAGTGGGAAGTTATTAGAATCAATTATAGGGTTATCAGAAGTCCCTTGAAAAGAAAAACTTGAAAATGAATCCCCGCATGGATTCCAGAGGGCGTTCCCGCCCGACAAACTTACTGACTTCTTTAATAGAACATTTGAGGCGTTTTCAGGAAAGGAATTGATTTGTTTTTTTTGGATTTTGTAAAACCTTTGACGAGTCCCCAAAGGACCCTTTGAAAAGTGGCAGCTCATGTATAGGGGTAAAGTTCGCAGGATTGACATGGCTTCCCAATAGAAGGCAGAGAGTTACCATTAATGGGAGTGAAATCTGAATGGGGATTAGTCACTAGTGGCGTTCCCAGGGATCAGTTTTGGGCCCTCTCTTGTTCATAATTTACATTAATGACCTTGATAAAGGGATTACTAGTGACATGAGTAAGTTTGTGATGATACAGATAGGCCGTTAATTCACTCTGAGGGGATATCAATGAACTCCAGGACGATTTGAACAAATTAATGTCTTGGTCTGAGAAAAATGGCAGATGAAGTTTAATGTGGATAAGTGTAAGGTACTTGCCTTGGTTAATAAAAATAACCCTCGAAGCTATAATCTAGGTGAAGTAGAGCTTGGTCATACAGAATGTGAAAAAGACTTGGGAGTCATGGTAAGCAGAAATCTGAAGCCAAGACAGCAGTGCCTCAGTGTGCGAAAACAAGGGCCAACAGATTACTTGGATTTATCTCAAGAAGTATAAGTACAGAAGTCCAAAAGTTTTTTTTACAGCTCTATACATCACTAGTGAGGCCTCATTTAGATTATGCTGCTCAGTTTTGGTCCCTTACTACAGGATGGACATAGACTCATTAGAGAACTTACAGAGATGAATGACTAAAATGTTTTTACTGTGTAAGGAACCTCCCGTATGAAGATAGACTTAAAGCCTAAATCTCCACTCTCTGGAGAGGCGTAGAATGAGGGGATTTTCATTGAAGTGTATAAGTGGATGACGGGCAATAAACAAGGGAGACATTAATAAAGCACTGAGGGTGTCGAACCAGGTAAGAACCAGGAAAATGGATTTAAGTTGGATAAATTAGATTTAGAAAGGACATAGGTAAGTATGGTTTTCTAAAGAGTTGTAGATGCGTGGAACAGTCTTCCCCGTGGGGTGGATAGAGGCTAGGACCTTGGGTAGCTTTAAGAAGAGACTGGACAAATATATGAGCGGGAGGGGCTGGGTTTGATTGGTGTTGGGGGGTGCGGGAGTTGTTTCTTGAGTAGCTTTAGGTAGATGTCGTTTTGATAAGGACCTGCCTCGTATGGGCCAATAGGCCTTCTGCAGTGTTCCTACATTCTTATGTTCTTATGTTCTTATACATTCACACATAAACAGCATCTTGCTCTGGGTTTACGAAGACTCCCACGAGGCCTTACAACTGGAGGTGCACTTACAAAACTCATGGACAAGGGTTTGCACTGTTGACATTGATAAGGTCTGCTATTTATATGAACAATTTTTTTATTATGCTGAGAAACTCGGCAAGATCCCAGGACTACTATAATGGATCAAAACTCGTATAAACTTTCTATATTAAGCTGGAACATTGCATCACTTAGAAAAAGACTTCCTGAACTTCATCATAAAGTAACCACCGAACCCATTGATGTTGTGTGTCTACAAGAGTGCAGAGTCCCTGAAAAATCCCAACCCCCTAAATTACCATCATTTGTTGCATACAACCTCAAATCTACTAACTCTTGTGTTCTATATATTAAAAAATCACTTCCCCATCAACTTCTTGCACACAAGAAAACAGAGGGGCTACAATATCACGGTGTTAGGATTTATATAGGGAACTCTGCTCTCAACATATTTAACTTGTATGCTCCTGCTGATAAATTTAATTACTTGGAGCTCCCAACTTGTGCTCATTCTGAGCCTACTCTTATTATTGGCGATTACAATGCGAGACACAAAAGCGTTTGGTAATCGTAATGGCAATCAACTGTTGTCACTCTTAAACAGTCATGATAATGTCCAAATTGTAGGTGACCTTGAACCCACACATATTTATGGAGGCGTCCTTGATCTGTGCCTGGGCTTCAACATTACTTCTGTAAAGTAAAAGGACACAAGTGCAACTAATGTGACATTTATTGTAGCAACGTTTCGCTCTCCAGGAGCTTTATCAAGCCATTACAAACAATACATGGACACAGAGGGTATATAAAGGCTCAGAGTGAGGTGAATACTAGTGAGGTACCATTTCGATGTTCACTAGTGGTAGTAGTAGTAGTAGTAGTGGTAGTGACAAAAGCAATTAATTCGTACATGAGTAAAAGGATATAAAAGCTATTACTTGGGTAACATAAAAATAGGCTGGACAAATATAAACTGGAATGAGGCAGGTTGTTTCAGTGTTCACTCTCTGTGCTTTGTGTAGTATAACAGGAGAGACTATGTGATGGCAGGGTTTACTGTTTTCAGGAGGATTCTTGCTAAGACTTCGGAGATGGTGAAGCTGCCGTTGTTTTGTTTAATTGTATTCGAAACAAAACAACGGCAGCTTCACCATCTCCGAAGTCTTAGCAAGAATCCTCCTGAAAACAGTAAACCCTGCCATCACATAGTCTCTCCGTTATACTACACAAAGCACAGAGAGTGAACACTGAAACAACCTGCCTCATTCCAGTTTATATTTGTCCAACCTATTTTTTATGTTACCCAAGTAATAGCTTTTATATCCTTTTACTCATGTACGAATTAATTGCTTTTGTCACTACCACTACTACTACTACTACTACCACTAGTGAACATCGAAATGGTACCTCACTAGTATTCACCTGACTCTGAGCCTTTATATACCCTCTGTGTCCATGTATTGTTTGTAATGGCTTGATAAAGCTCCTGGAGAGCGAAACGTTGCTACAATAAATGTCACATTAGTTGCACTTGTGTCCTTTTACTTTACATATTGTCGGTAATTCTACCAACTTTATTACAACATTACTTCTGCCAGCTGTGAGTCTTCCATTGTAACAGATATAGCGTCTGATCATTTCCCTAGGCTAACCTCTCTAGATATTGGTAATACTATCCTTCCTGGTGGGATATTCAAACGGAAACGTTTTAATGTTCTCACAGATCAGCATGATGACTTTGTTGCACATGTGACTGACTGGTATAATTCCTATGAGTGTTCCTCTGTAGAGACATTTAACAATGATCTTGTGAGCAGTATTCAGAACTACTTAGAGCCGCCACTGCAACCTCTTGGTACTCTAAACCCAACAAACTTCCATAATAATCATACCTCCTTCAAAAACCATACTTATTACAATGATTCTAAACTTTGTACACTGAAAACGTACTGCTCGCAGACTAGGCCTAGCCTATAGAAAACATCGTACCCCTGGAATGCTGAGGCTCTTCCAAACTGCCCTTGCTGCTGCCAGAGAGCGTATGACAGAGCTGCGGCACACCGACTGGGAAAAATTTGTCAACGGTCTTAATGCTCACACCCCACTTAGCCGGGCATCGCTGCCTGACCACGGTCGAGTGAGGTTTGGGTGAGCT
>NW_026473230.1:0-11036 GCF_026875155.1 Cherax quadricarinatus | reverse complement strand
GGGTCAAGGTGCTTCAAACCCTTCCCAAAAGTGGGGTGCTTGCTGTCCCTAGACGCCAGTTCTGATCTCAACTTCACCTAAATGTTCCAGTCTACAGAAAACGACTTAAAATGCCCATCTTTGGCTTGGCATTCACTGTTTTGAAAGTTTTATTATCCATCTTATCGTTTCCTGCAGATGTGTGCACACACTGTTGTGCTTTAAAAGGGAGATTATCTGACTTTATCACCCCAAAACTCCTCCCATTATTTTCCAATTACTGGGGTTGAATTTGCTTTTTACGTATAGTTTTTTTTTCCAAACTTTTTCCATGGCGGAGAAAGTAAATTTGTCCTCAAGAATTTCTTACTGTTTACTGGGGCCCCGGAAGACTTGGTTTTATTTCGTTTGGAGTTTGCAGTGCCTAGTATCCCCCCATGCAATTATATTATCGCAGTTATCGTTTCATTTGTCATTCAGGTAGAGGATGGGGAAGGGGCTGGGGTCGAGTACGTACCTTGTGGAACAGAGCTTTTTTCCTATGGCCACCTATGACTTAACCTGTTTACAATTACCTTCGGTTAGTTGGTTAAAATTAAAGATCCATCCCCCCTTTTTCCCCCCAATACCCTTTTAGCATGCATTTTGAGTGCTATTATAAAATGACGCCTTATTTTTTTCAAATACAAATACGTCAATTACTTGTTTGTTGGAGGCTTATTGTTGGTAGAAACGTTGTTGGTTCTGGAGTGGGCCCCTGACTGTGCCTCCCTCCAACAAGGCCCAATGGAGATTTTTTGTCATTTCCTTTAATTTTTTTCCGCTCTCTGGCCTAAAAAATCTCTGTTTAGTAGTGGGAACTACTATGGTTTGTTTCCCCAAAGGTTTGTGGGATCTGTATTTAGTCCTACCTGCTATTGAAAAATGCACCCAAACTTCGCAAAATCTCGGGTCAAACAAAAGGTTTTCCAAAGGTCAAAATTTAAATTACATTCATACCCATCTTTCTTACCTTAGCCCCTATAAACATTCATACGAATCTTTCGGATGCATCTTTAAAATTTCAGTATAATAATCACATAAAATATCCTCCATGATGGAGGGGAAAGGGATGTTGGGGCCAGAATGTAAGAAAAAAACGCACGAGCCGAGTGGCGTCATTAAACAATTAATATGGCTCACATCCCCCCCCTATTTCCTAATGCTGCTTGCACTGTACTCTCTCCCGCGCGCCACCAATCCCACATATAAAACCCCTCAACCAACAATAATGGGCTGACAACGTGCTGCCCAGCAAATACGTTTTCCGTGAAAGGGTTTAACTCCGCTGTCAGGGGTCTGTCCTCCGGGGCCCCACCTCACTTTCTTTAAGTACCATAATCCCCGCCTTTTCCCGGTGTATGAAATATTAAGTTTCGCTTTTCCAGGGTTGGCAGGTAGAAGCAGCTGGTGGCGGGCGCTCACAACAATGTTCTACACAGCTACTAAACAACTGAAACTTTTACTAATGACTCGTAGAGTGGGAGGGATGGAGAGAGAGATTTTAAACAGATGTTAATGTTTGCGCTGAAGCCAGACTCACCGCTTTCTCTTCGTAATTAGATGAGTATTTGATGGGGGGACGCCAAGCACCATTGTAAGTCACCCCTCCTGGGGGAAGGGGTGGGGGTACACAACTACCACCAACTCCCTATATCAACACGTGCCAACTTTTTCCTCCGACGTGCGAAGTTTGTACACCTTCTATTGAGCATCAAATGTGTTGGAGATAAAAAAAAAAAAAAAGGCTCCCGTATGACCTGAAGAAGACAGAGTGCGTAACTTTTGTTTTTCGTACCTCGGGTCACACTAATATAAGCCAAGTACACAAATATAATTCTCAAAGCAAACAACAACAGTAAAATTAATACTTTCCTTATACGTATGTTACATTAATAATAATAATAATAATAATAATAATAATAAATGAAAATTTCTAATTTCTAACAAAAAAAAGGACATTACGTGACTGGAACAACACACAGATAACCCGCCACATAGAAAAGAGCAGCTTAGCACACGACGTTTCGGTCCGAATTGGACTATTTAGCAACAGTAGAATTACGACAACATATTCCCTGAAAAAGCTCTGGAGAGCGAAACGTTGCTACAATAAAATTGTCATATTAGTGCACTTGTGTTCTTTTTACCTACAGAATGTCGTTAATAAATATGGGAACAAAACCTTCTTTATTAATACAGTTAAACCGAGTTATTTACAGGTGCACACCTGACACACCTGTGACACCTGACACACCTGTGACACACCTGACACACCTGTGACACACCTGACACACCTGTGACACACCTGTGACTGGTTTCTAGAGTTTAATAAACGGAGGACACGGAACTAGCCTACTTCAAGAATAGCGTTCAACAGCCTAATGATCAAGCTGTTAACACTGGAGGCCTGGTCTGAGACGGGTCTGAGGGAGTTAGTCCCCGTAAACATCGTACAGAAAGGTCTGTGGACCCAGGCCGCGGGAGAGGAAGGGGAGGGCTATTCCTCCTACTTTGAATCAACAACACTTAGAAGCTCACAATACGATGTTTCTAGGTACCACCAGCCCTGGTTGATCAGATGATCTACAGGGAAGTACCAACAGCCAGGTTGATCAAGGATATGATAATGACGAACTTTTAAGTTTCCTCTCGAAGACAGCTAGGGGCTGTTGGTAAATTATTCTTATAAACCATACCACGGGCGGGCTTGGAACCCGCGGTCAGAAAGTCGTAATAGCTCCGACGGCGTTAGGCCATGCCAGGTACGCTACAATAAGATTCAACCACTAGTATATTTAATACAACAGGAAGGTTAGCATTGAGACCACAGTAGTGACTATGCTCCTATCCCGATCATTCCTATCTGATAGGCAGAGACCTGGGCCTGTCGGGTAATGCGAGAGAGAGGAGAGAGAGAGAGAGACGAGAGAGAGAGAGGAGAGAGAAATGAATGAGAGGAGGGCAGAGGTTCACTGTGACCCCACCGCATCAGCCTGCACCAGGGCAAGGCTCAGGATAGCTTATCTCTTAATGGCGTCACAGCCTTGTTTTGTTCCTCAAGCTGGCTCAGTGTGGCAGCAACACACACACCAACACACACCACACACACACACAGGATATGAATCGACCCTGTCAACCACAATTAGCGGGAGTACAAACACACAAACCACACACACAACACACAAACACACACAAACACCCACACACACACAACACACACACACACAACAAAGTTACAAAACTTACTCAAGTGAACTTGATGTAACAAAAGTAATGAGATCAGATTAATTTTTTTCCATTTCACTCACAACGAATGCAAAAGTCGGCAGGACGATGCAACATCCCAATGAAAAGCAGGGGTGTCACTAGCACGTTAAGACAATACAATAAGTGTCCGGGGCCCTCCGAAAATGTTCACTGCTCCCAGCATACATAAGTGGGGTTACCAATAGACACTGGATGTCTTCAAAGCATGGCACTGGACAAGCACCTAAGTCGGTACCTGACCAGCCGGGCTGTGGCTCTGTACGCTGGATTGCGTGCAGCCAGCCAGTAACAGCCTGGTTGACAGGACTTGATCCACCAGGAGGCCTGGTCACAGACCGGGCTGCGGGGGCGTTGACCCCGGAACTCTCTCCAGGTAATCTCCAGGTTATGAGAGGAGCAGGAACCAGTGTCGGCCCAAGTGCAAAGATATACAACCAATATTTTCAATCAGGACAAGTGCCAGAAATGAAAAAAAAAAGGCAATGTGATCCCCCATATTATTAAAGAAGAGAGGTTTAGATAAGAGACACTGACTCAGGACAGTGTTTTTTAGAAGCGTTCTGACTATTTTTTTGAGAAGATAAAAGGCCAAAAAGATATTTAGAGAATTGAAGAGACTAGATCCAACTGTCCCCCACGAATGGATTCAGAGACGGGCACTTCTACCTGCCCCACAGCACGCGTCAGTAAGAAAAGTCACAAAGATAGAGGAAGGAACAGAAGATGGGTGGGGAAGCGTATCTCTTGGACCTCAGGAGAGATTCTGATACCAGGTACTCCATAACCAAAGATTAGCCCAGAATTAGAATAGGAAGGTGGAGTACCAGATTGTCAGAAGGCAGAGGGTTAAACCGTAAGGATGAGATGACAGTAAACAGGGGATCGAGCAATACGAGGGAGAGTAACGAAGAGATTTCGTAAGGTCAGTACAGCACCATATTTCCCTAACATTCGTTATACGACCTACCACAGGACACTAAGTCTCTGTGTCTCTTGTTTGGCAAATAATATAAAAATTAATGAGAGAACATGAGAGGACCCTATCTCTCACCCCCCGGCACACCTTAATGGACTTATAAATATGGTCTAATAAGTGGCTTTCGAGTGGCATTGAATACAAGTGACCTGGCGTGCGGGCAGCGCTTACATAGTATATAAGATGGGCGAGAGAGGCTGCAAATATCCGAGGGAAAAGACCTTGGGTAAACATAAATAACATATCGCCAAAATTTCCAAATAAACAGTAGGGCAAGTGGATGCCTGGAGAGTATACTGGAAGGTATTCCGGAGATCACCGCCCCTGTGGCTCGGTCATGACCATCGCCTTGTATATCTATTAGCTAACCTCACACACTTTAATTAAGAATCCATCAAAACCCATATTTGACATATATTAGGTAAATCAACGAGTAACGCAGTCCAGCCTGGAGCCACACCAGGACAAAGCCTGTGCAGAAAACTTGAAAAGATGCAAAGGTTCTGCAACCAAGTAGTATAGAACGTATATCAACGAATCTCTAAATCTTCATCTAAACGATTCCCTTGGATGAAGAGACACGGGAGACATTACACCATCAACCACCAATCAGAGGGCATAGACATGGTAGAGAGAGACACATTATTTGAATTACGATAATGATCAAGGGGACAACAGGGGAAGTTAGAAACTTAGCAAGTCATAAGGGATGTAAGGAAGTATTTTTTGTCTTAGGGTGGTTGACAGTGGAGTGACTTGGATGAGGTATCAGTGGTGGAGGTTAAACTCATCACACAGCGTCAAGGGTAAATATGAATAAGGTCAAGAGAACAGAAATCAATAATGTCGTCATAGTCGAACGGGGTTCGCTACCAGCAGCATGCATCTCGCCCCCGCCCCCCCCCACCCTCAGTGATACAACTCGAAGTAAACTAGAGAAAACCCGAGAAGGTGCAGAAATCTTTTGGCACAGTTATACAAGACTGTTATATGAACTGTAACAACACAAGAAAACAAGGAAGAGATGGATCACGACATGCTAATACATTGTGTCCTTACAGAGAGGAATCAACTTTCATTGATGACAAAGGACATTAGCTGGAATATTTTATACATAGTACGGGGACTCGCGGTACTGAATCACTCCACCCCCCGCTACGTCTGACAAACCCCATAATCAGATTCATGACTGAAACACAAAGTCTGACAGCCATTCTACCGGGGGTCTCTCACCCACTGAACTGTGCAGTATCCACCCCCCTTACAACTTGACATTATAACAAACAAAGACAGAAAATAGTTGATACTGCATTATTTAAAAATACTAAATTGAGCTGGAACGTCAGACAAGAAACTAACAAAAAATTGTTCCATTCTCCAAAGATGAAAGTAAATACTCCACAGACCGTAACAACGGACCAGTTTCTCATTATGAGGGATCCTTTGAAGTGGTCAATGGCCGCGTGCCCGGTCTCAGACTGGGGCCGCGTGGGCACTGACCTGATCCAAGCATGGTGTTTCTGATAGTCGCAGTGGCCCACCTTAGTAACCTAAAGACAGACAGATGTTTGTTATAATTACCGTATGCATAGAGGAAGAGCGTAGTAAGAGTCGTGGACCTCTGGACACTCGTCCTCAGCTCTCTTAGTGTACTCGTCGCGCCCCTGCTTTTTACGGAAGTTCTCTGCCACGTCTGCAAGTTATCTTGATTTTTAGTGGTTCAGGTTTGTGGGCAGTCCCTCGGATTTTCTAGGTGTAAAATTATTATGTACCTTCTTGCTGAACGTTCTAAAGAAACAGGATGAATGGGTCGTCAAGACGTTCCCAGTAGTTCTGATGCTTGGACAATGTACACGAGCGTGAGAAATTTCTATACTGTTTACCAGCCAAACAAGATCTCGCTTGCCTCGAAAAGGAGCGGTTAGTACACAGCCAGTATCCAGCCTGGGAGGAGAACAAGGCATCTCTTGGGTAAACACGTGTAACTGCAGAACACTTGCCCAGTTCCGGGACAACATGAGGTTGGAACAGGACGCTCCAGCCTCTCACGACTTGGGTTGGACCTGCCTCGCATGGGACAATAGCCTGTTGCACTGTTCCTCTATGTTCTTATGACGTAAATTGTGGCATAAGGGAAAGAGAGCAGAGGCAAGATCATGTAATTTTTACAAATGAAAATTTTCAAACATTTGTGATTCAAAGTGGGAGATCAATCGTATAAAATACCTGACCGATGGAAAATCACACAAAATGCAGTATAATGACGACCTTTACGACTACTTTTCGCCCAGGCAGATCTGTCTGTGACTCGATCAAGGCCACTGGTGAGGGAAAACGCAGCCAGTAAAGGAATCGCATTATACTGCATCTGTGTATTTTTCCATCTGTGATTAAGGTGCTATGGCTCATGATCGAGAATTGTGATGAATCTCCAGAGAGTACAGTAATAAGGAGTGAGAGAGAGGGTGGCTGCAGATGATAACTGACACAACCATTAACAAAGTACCTGGTCTGGTGCAGAGAGGAGGCCACGTGTTCCTCTATTTGCTTTTAATTGTGCAGAAACATCTGCCAAAGTTCGTTTCCTTGCATATAAACGCAGTTGACTAACCAGTTCATTGTGGTTCTCCTTTTCAGTGCAGTAAGACATGTAAGATGTGAGGAGTCTTAGGACTGTCTGTGTAGTGGCGGAGTGACTGGAGGTGAAGAATTAGACATGTCCAACACTCTGGGGTATACCATTATTGTGACGTTTCGCATCAGTGGATATTTCAATACAAATTCAAAGACTAATTGGAAGGACAAATAGAATTCACCTTGATGCCAGTATTTTATAATCGCAATCTTCTATGCTGTAGTTTCAGATTCTCAAGACTATTGTGCTCTTACCAATAAAGGTGAGGGACTGATTACCTAATCTTTTGTATATAGTTGTCTTCCCATTTATGTCCTTAAATTTGTTATTGATAAGCCAGTGGAGATGGCGAAAACGTCTACAATAAAGATACCCAGAGGTTGCACATGTGTAACTTCTGCCTCTTGTGGGGATATGTATTATGATACCTACATGTACAAACATGACTGGAGAAGAGTCACTACACACAGCTTCAACCGTGAAGAAACATCCTGCTGCCGACATTCTTGTTTATGCTGGATACCAATAACTCAACACAGACACACAACCCGCAAGTAGAAGACAAAACTTGGTGACTATAATGTTCCAAGTCGAACCGAAAGTTATGTTTCAGTCTCTCACGTGTGGTTCTCTGTGTACTGATCCAGTCACGGATTGTGCTTTGTATCATTAAACACTTTATTCAGTTCACAGTAGTGAACAATGGGTCAGCGAGTCTCCACCACATATGTCGTTGTGGACACAGCTGCTGCTCTCCGACTCACTGACACACATTACTTGGAGCAGTTTTTATTCTAATTATTTATGTTCTCCATACATATTTGCTCACTAGGTGGGACACAAATGGCCGATTTTTTTCCTGCATGTTTTATTGTCGTGGTGGTGGAGCTTGTGTTGTCTTTGACAAAGCGAGTTCCTTTGTTTTTCAGTAGTTGTGGAACAGGTAGCATTTTGTCACTACCTTCGGGGGAGGCTGCCGTGTGGAAAAAAGAAGGCTTCCTCAGTTTTCACACCTGACAAACAGTTTGAGGAGCCTTTCGCTTTTCTATTCAAGGAACTAAGGACAAATATAGTGAGTGTAGTTTGAATTCTAGTTTCCCAAAAGTAACTGCACATTCAAGTTCCATCAAACACCTTAAACTACTGGAAGCACTTGACTTGTACTCATTTGGAAGCTGCAGGCCGAGTGAGATGCTCATAATCTACATCTGGAAGATCTGGAGGGACTGGTCTTAATCTGCACATAGAAATCACTTCCTACGAAGCAAAAGACTTTGGCAGGCGATGCAACATACCCCAGTGAAAAGGTAGGGGCACCATGCGTTACACAAAGAGAAACAATAAAGTCACCCTGTGCCCCCTCGCTTAACCCACAGCTCCACTCCAGCCATGAGGGGAAATTACCAATAGGCCCATTGGTGTCCTTCAAAGGGGAGCTGGACAGAAAAAACCACATACCTAAAGTCAGTGCCGGCTCAGCCCGGCTGTGGTTCGTCCGTTGGAATACGTGCGGCCAGCAGTAAATAACAGCCTCGTTAATAGGCTCTGATCCACAGGAGGTCTGGTCATGGGCCGGCCCAAGGGGGCGTTGATCCGGATAACTTCAGGTAGACCCTCCGATACAGACTAAGGATTTTCTGCTGTTTCCCATGCATGCTAATTCTATCTTCTTCAACCCCCACTCGGGTCCCCTTCCTCCGAGTGGACCACACACCAACCTCCTACCGCAGCATCCTACCACAACCATCCTACCACAACCAGCTGACCAACAACTCAGCCTACCACAACCAGCCTACCACAACCATCCTACACAAACCATCTACCACAACCAGCCTAAAACAACCACGCCTAACCACAACCAGCCTACCACAACTCCCACCCTAACCAACAACCTATCTACACATCCAGCCTACCACAACCTGCCTACACAAAATCACCATCCTACCATACAACCCACCCAAAACACACCACACGCACAATCAGTTTATAAAGGTCGTGATATTTGACGTCGTGTCTGGCAGATTAATTAATATCATGGAGGAGCGCTAAACCCATAGGGATTAAAGAAAAAGATGTAACAATGAAAGCAGTAAGAACTAGCGTTGAGTACGCCACTTGGAAAGATTATATGGAGGAATACAAGGTGTGGATGAATGGAGGAATATTAATGGATAGTAGGGAGGCCAGGTGGTATATCAGGCAGGCCAGGTTTGTATATCAGGTAGGCCAGGTGGTATCAACCCCCCCCCCCCCCCCCGTCCGGCCCAGGTGGTATATCAGTCAGGCAAGGTGGTATATCAGGAAGGCCAGGTGGTATATAGGCAGGACAGGTGGAAGGTGTATCACGAGTAGAAACAGGAGAAAGCGATATTGGAGACACAAACAGCTGTGTAACACCAAACGGTCCCAGTACACAGACTTTACAGACACCACCCCCCTGGACTGTCTTCAAGACGATGTGCGTGCCAAGTTTCTAATCAGTTTGTGATCTCTTATTTTAAAGTTCCAGGTTGCTAGCACTCACAGCCTGACTGATGGACCATCAACATAGGACTTAAGAGAATGGGAAGGAGCACAGCAGTAAAGCTTACTGGGCCCAAACTAGGCATGTCCAGTCAACCTAACCAAGAAGACTGTTATGGAGAGCCGGGCGCACGGGGCCGATGACCTGGGAATCAACTACAGGCAAATGAAAATACTGCTGCTTCTCACATGATTGCGTGAGGAAAATGGAGTAGAAAGAACGAACGAGTAACCAAGGTCTACCGGAGAATCTACTGGAGGGTGTCCGGGGATCAACGCCCCGGTCCACGACCGACTTCCCAGTGGATCAGGGCCTGATCGCACGTGCTGGTCGCACGTATTCCAAGTACGAACAACAGCCCGGCTGATCCGGCACCGACTTTAAGTATTGTCCAGCTCCCTCTTAAAGGGGCAGCCAGAGGCCTATTGGTAATTCCCCTTATGCATGGTGGAAGGCTGTTGAACGTTCTTGGGCCCCGGACACTTATGGTGTTTTCTCTTAGTGTACCAAATGACGACCCTACTTTTCCATTGGAGGTATTTTGCCACAGCCTGCCAGTCTTTTACTTTCGTAGGGAGTGATTTCTGTGTGCAGATTCGGGCCCAAACTCCTAGGTTTTTCCAAGTGTAGATTATGATTACATCTCTCGCCTGGCGCCTCCAGCGAGTAACAAGTCAAGTGCTTCCAAGGGTTTCCCCAAAGTAGTTGGGGTGTTTGATGGAACTTATATGTGCAGTTCTCTCTACACTCAGATCTGCAATTTCACCTGCCTTGAATGGAGATGTTATGTACGCAGAAATTCCAGCCTAGAGAAAACAAGTGATTTGAAAAAGGATCATTGGCTTGGCATCCGTTTTGAACGTTCTCCCTTATCCATTCTATCATTTTCTTTGCACTTGTGATCGCGGCCACTGTTGTGGTCCTGAAAGTGAGATCCTCAGACGTTACCACTCCCAGGTCCCAGGCGCTCTACTGTATGATCAGAGTTTGTAGTACACTCAGTTCTAATTATCTCCTCCAGTTTCCCATAAGGAGTAGTTGGAATTTGTCTTCAAGGTAGGGAAGAGGGCGGAGAATTGAAGAGTTATAGGAGAGGGGAGAGTGTGTTATCCCAAACACAGTGTTGTGGCTATGAGACCTCTAGCCTCAACCATCACTGATCACCCACCTTTCCCTGGGAGACTAACTCTAATTTACATCCAACCAAGCACTTCACCCACCCCACACACCACACTATTTCCTAACATACAACCCCCCAAAATCCGCGCGCGCGCGCACAACACATACACAAAACCACCCACCCCATCCACAACACAACCACCCACCCACCATCCAACACACACACACACACACACAACACACAACACACACACAACAACACCCCACACACACAAACAGGGGCTTGACCGACCCCCGCAACCTCAACAAAAACACACACACACACCTTCATTTTAGACACCAGAGTCCCTGCCATCTCCCGCGGGGCCACGGCCACCTCACTCAGCTTACTGAAGGTGGTCAGGGGCCAGGGAGGCCCGGGTAAAATTACCTTCACCGAAAACTCATCCACCTTTCTTTTTTTTTCTTCTCGTTTATCTCAATTTCGGGGCTGA
>NW_026473229.1:0-11058 GCF_026875155.1 Cherax quadricarinatus | reverse complement strand
CCCGGGGTCTGTGACCAGGCCTCCTGGGGGTCGGGCCCTGATCAACCAGGCTTTTGCTGGTGCACGAAAACCCAAATGTAGGGCCCAACCCCGGCCTGATCAGGAACCGACTTTGGTGCTTGTCCGTGCCAGCTTAAAGCTCCCCCCCCCCGGGGTCTTTTGGGTAACCCCCAAATTTGCTGGGAGGCAGTTGAACAGTCTCGGGCCCCTGCACTTATTGTATGGTCTCTTAAGGCTAGTGACCCCCTGCTTTTCATTGGGGGGTGTTGCATCGTCTGCCAGTTTTGCTTTCGTAGTGAGTGATTTTCGTGTGCAAGTTCGGTACTTGTCCTCTAGGATTTTCCAGATTTATGTATTCATGTATCTCCCCTGCGTTCCAGGGAATACAGGTTCAGGAACCTCAAGCGCTTCCAGAAAATTGGGGTGTTTTATCTCCGTTATGCGCGCCGTGAAGGTTCTCTGTACATTTTCTAGGTCAGCAATTTCACCTGCCTTGAAAGGTGCTGTTACATGGGCTTGGCATCCTCGTTTTGAGGTTCTCATTATCATCTGTCATTTTTCTAGTGATGGGGGATTGATACAATGTTATGGTCCTTAAAGGGGGAATCCTCCGACATGATCAATCCAGGTCTTTGACGTTGGTGTTCGTTTTATTTGGGCCAGAATTTGTTTTGTACTCTGATGAAGATTTAATTTCTCGTGTTTTACCATATCTGAGTAATTGAAATTTCTCATCGTTGAACTTTTCATGTTGTTTTCTGCAGCCACTGAAAGATTTTGGTGATGTCCGCCTGGAGCCTTGCAGTGTCTGCAAGGGAAAGACACTGTCAAGCAGATTCGGGTGTCATCTGCAAAGGAAGACACGGTGCTGTGGCTGACATCCTTGTCTATGTCAGATATGAGGATGAGGAACAAGATGGGAGCGAGTACGTGCCTTGTGGAACAGAGCTTTCCCCCCGTGGCTTTCCTCGGACTTTACTCTGTTGAATACTTACTCTCTGTGTTCTGTTTATGAGGAAATTATAGATCCATCGACCGACTTTTCCTGTTATTCCTTTAGCACGCATTTTGTGGCTATTACGCCATTGGTCACACTTGTCGAAGGCTTTTGCAAAAATCTGTATAATATTACATCTGCATTTTTTTTTGTCTTTAGTGGGATCTAGACTTGTCGTTGTGATCCAATAAAATTAATAATTAGTTACCAAATTTTTACTACATACAATTTACTCTTAACATTTACTATCTAGAGTACTCTTAAAACCTGTACTGCCAAATAACCCCTAGTATAACTACCGTGCAAAACTGAATCCAAATAACGTTCTTAAAATTTAATACTTGAAATAAACATTACTTTTTCACTTTTTTTTTTTTTTTTTTTCAAATTAATCTTTTTTTGTAATCATTATTACTTACTAAAAAATTTTTTTACACACCATATTTACTACCAGTCCCAAATTTTACTTTTGTACATTAATCATTATTTTATACTTTTCATAACAACATTGTTGCCAAAATTTTCAAGTTTGTATATTCAACTCCAACCCTTTTTAAATTTTCCTTTGTACCTGTGTACCTGTCTACCATCTTACTATCATATTATAACCAAGTCATTGCGTTTTTATTTTTTACTTATTATTCCTTTGGTACTTTAATTGTGAATTTTTTTTGTCAATTTAAATCTAGTTATACTCTTGATCTTGTTAACAACCTATATCAGACCCTAGTGCAATTGCAAGTACCATTTTAATTTGTATTTTATATAAGTTTATCCCTAGTTGTACTTTAGCTCATTCTAGCTCAATACATAGACAACACCTAAACTAACTATACCTAGTTGTATTTTTAGCTTCATTCTACTCAATACTTAAACAACACCTAAACAAACTAAAACCTAGTTGTACTTTAGCTCATTCTAGCTCAATACATAGACAACCACTAAAATTCATTATTTTAAAGCCCTTAGTGCAATTAAACAAAGTGAGTCTGGTGCACTTGTAATTTTTTTTTTTTTATGAAATAGTTTATACCTAGTTGTACTTAGCTCTTCCAGCACAACACATAGACAATACAATTCATTATGTTTATTAGTGACTATACTCTATGACCAAAGTCTTTCGTATACCTACCAAACCCCCACCACTACAGAAATCAGGTTTAAACCACCCACATAATACAGGAAATAAACAACCACTATTTAAACCTACAAGAATGAATGATCACGTTGACCCTGATCTAAACCTCCATAATCTAACACACAATTAAAATTTATTGGAAAGTAACTGCCTTTATTACACAGCATCACAAGCCACATATCCTGAACACTGCTCAAAGTCTATCAGTTCTTAACTACAACATCAGGTCCTTAAGCAAACACTATGATGACCTCCTGGCACTCCTTGATCACTAAAGACACCCTTCTCCCTGCATTATTCTTACTGAGACCTGGCTTAAGCAGGACACAATAGATATTTTACCCACTACCAGGATACACACAATCCACAACTGCAGACCATACCAAGTTGGGGGTGGTACTGCAATCTATTACTCTAACCAACTATCTTGTATTAGCACTAATTGCTTTATGAAGAATATGGGGAATACATTTTTGCTAATTTTACTGTAAAAAACCTCAAGACGCCTATAACAATCGGTGCCATATACCGGATATCCCACACAAACATCCCAAACTTCAGTGAGAACTAAAGTCACAAAACAGACAAATGAACAAGCCCCCCTCTTAGTGGAGACTTCAACATCAACCTTGGCCTACCGGGATGATCAGACTGTAAGTGATTTCATCAACAATATGAACAACACACTTCAATACCAACAATAACTAAAACTACCCAGGCGACTGAGACAAGTGCAACCATAAATGACCACATATGGACCAATATACTAGCCCCCCCCCCTTTAAAAAAGGGATAATCACAGACAGCACCTACTGACCACTACCCAACCTTCCTCTTAACCTTTTAGGGTCGACAGGCCCCTCCGAAACTCGTTCTCAGGGTCGGCCAAATTTAAAAAAAAAAAAAATATTTTTTCTTATGAAAAGATAGAGAATCTTTTTCCCCCATCATAAAGACACCAAAAGTTTGAAATTTGATAGAAAACTTACGGAAATTTTGCTCTCGCAAAGTTAGCGGGCTCGGCGATGTTTACGCATCGGCGATTTTGCCACTTTGAGCCCCATTTTCGGGGCCCAAATTTCACTGTCCTAGTCGACAAAAAACATGAATATTTCGCTAGAAAATCCATTTTTTCTATCGAATGGGTGCAAGAAACCCCTCATTTATGAAATTCAAAATATCCAGTTTCAGTGGTCAGAATTTAGCAATTTTTGCCAATTTCACACAAATTTCAAAAGATGCCAATTTCCGAATGGGTACAGAATAAACAAGAAAGACATTCCTGGCACTAAAATGACATTTCCCTAGTCATTATTCACGTCTCAAGGCCCCTCTTATATTCTTTTGCTTTCCACTTTGAATTTTTATTTTCACAAAAATATAAGATTTACTGTTATGCAGACTACTGCATTAGTGTAAAAAATGGTATAAATAAATTTTTGGTGCACTTGTGAAAGAATATTAGACTCACCCTTGACGTGTAAATTTCACGCTTGGCACGATTTGTTTACTTTTGAAGTTTGGTAAAAAACGAACATTTCTGCTACTTTGAGCTCAATTTCAAGGCACCTTTCTTGTAAAACCAGTCAAAAACATCTCTATTTCTGTATATGTCTTCCATTCTATAAAATTGAGACCAAGAAAACTAGAATACAACAATAAATACAATACGAAAAAACACTGCAAAGTCCGGCGATTTATTAAAAAAAAATCGCAAAGTTTTTTTTTTCTCATTATGCACTGTGTGCTGCAGGATTTTTTTAGATGTGCACACTGACCACATAGACCCATTCTTTCATATGAAGGCCCTACCAGCTTTCTCCCCCTAGATTTGAGGCCGCTGAATTTATGAGTACTAGTACGTCAAAACCCCTACGCGTAAGACGTATAGTACGACGAAAACCTCAAAGGGTTAACAAACATTAGTAAGCCACCACTCGAATACAACAAAGTTTCATTTAGACTCCATGACGAGGCCTCAATAAGGAATTTCACAGCAAATCTAGAGATTGTTGACTGGCCCTACTGAATTCTCCAATGCCAAGGTACTGACGATTGGACAGACATTTTTTTTAACAAAATACTTAGACATACAACAAAAAATTGTCCTACAAAACAAAACAGATCACAAATAAAAAGGCCTTGGTTGCCCCTGACTAACCCGCAGCATTCTGAAATCCATTGATAAGGGAAACACCAATATGAAAAGCAATATGACAGGGCTTAACCCTTGAGGGTCGCAGGCCCCTCCGAAACTGTTCTCAGGGTCGGCCAAATTTAAAAAAAAAAAAAAATTTTTTTCTCTTATGAAAAGATAGAGAATCCCTTTTTCCCGATCATAACGACAAAACCAAAATTTTGGAAATTTGATAGAAAACTTACGGAATTATGCTCTCGCAAAGTTAGCGGGCTCGGCGTGTTTACGGATCGCGATTTTGCCCACTTTGAGCCCCATTTTCGGCCAATTTCACTGTACTATCGACAAAAAACATGAATATTTCGCTAGAACTCCATTTTTTCTATCGAAATGGGTGCAAGAAAACCCCATTTATAAATTCAACAAACCAGTACAAATGGTCAGAATTTAGCAATTTTGCCAATTTCACACAAATTTCAAAGATGCCAATTCGGAATAGGGTCCAGAATAAACAAGAAAGACATTCCTGGCACTAAACTGACATTTCCTCTAGTCATTAGTCACGTCTCAAGGCCCCTCTTATATTCTTTTGCTTTCCACTTTAATTTTTATTCTCACAAAAATATAAGATTTACTGTTATCAGACTATGCATTATGTAAAAATGGGATAAATATTATTGGTGCACTTGTGAAAGAATATTAGACTCACCAGTTGACGTGTATTGCACGCTTGGCACGAATTTGTTTACTTTTGAAGTTTGGTAAAAATCAATCCATTTCTGCTACTTTGACTCAATTTCAAGGCACCTTTCATTGTAAAAACCATCAAAATCATCTCAATTTCAGTAATATGTCTTCCATTCTATAAAATGAGACCCAAAAAAACTAGAATACAACAATAAAATACTATACAAAATACACTGCAAGTCGCTGATTTTTTAAAAAAAATGGAAAAAATTTTTTTTTCTCATTATGCACCGTGTGCTGCAGGATTTTTTTTAGACTGTGCACCCCCTGACCACATAGACCCATTCTTTCATATGAAGGCCTACCACTTTCTCCCACTAGATTTGAGGTCGCTAGAATTTATGAGTACTAGTACGTCAAAAACCCCTACGCGTAAGGGCGTAAATAGTACGACGAAAACCCCAAAGGGTTAATACACAAAGATATTCTTAACAATATTCAACAGTCTCACCAAATTTAAAAAAGAAAGCCAAACAACTGTACTACTCCAGCAGATTCACTGACACAAGAGGAGTATAAAAAAGACCTGGAAAAAACTTTCCCAGATTCTGGGGACCCCCAAACTAAAAAAAACAAGAATATTTTCTAACTAAACCTCATGAAACACCACTGCATCCCACTGTACAGCTAACAAAATAAACGACTTTTTCTCAAACATAGGATCTAATCTCGCCAGTAAAATCCCACGTACCAACGCCCGTGCCGGGGACTACCTAGATGGGAATTTCCCAAATTCCTTCTATCTTGTACCAACTGAGCCCACGGAAGTCACCGCGATCATAAAGTCACTTAAAAATAACTCAGAGAATCTGTCTCACGTCCCACCATTATTGTACAAGCGAGCGGCCCATGTCCTTTCACATGCTATTACATTACTTTTTAACCCTTTGACTGTCGCAACCCCCTATCCTGAGGTGTCTCCTGGTGTCGCAAAATTTAAAAAATAAAAAAAAATTATTTTTTCTTATGAAATGATAGAGAATCTTTTTCCGATTGTAATGACACAGAATTATGCTCTCGCAAAGTTAGCGGCCTCGGAGCTGTTTACAAATCGACGATTTCGCCCGCTTTGAGCCCTATTTTCAGCTAATTCCATTGTCCCAGTCGCCCAAACTCATAGCTATTTCTTTAGAACTCCATTTTTTCTATGGACTGAGTACAAGAAACTGACCATTTACTGATTTCAACTACCTAATAATGTGGTCAGAAATTTGCAATTTGGCCAATTTCACGAAAACTAAAAAATATGACAATTTCAAAATAAGGTCCAGAATGAACAATGCAGACATTCCTGGCTCTAAAATAACATTTTCTTTGCTCATCAGTCATGTCTCCAAGCCCCTCTGATATTACTCTTGCTTTCTATTTTGAATTTTTATTCAAACAAAAAATAGAAGACTTACTATTATGCAGACTACTGCAATACTGTAATAATTGTATAAATAACATCAACCCATTCATGACTGCATATTAGAATGGCTAGTTGGACATTTATTGGACAATGGCATCATTTGTTTACTTTTGAACATTGGCAAAAATCAAACATTTCCCCTACTTTGAGCTCCATTTCTAGGTTCTTTTTATAGTAAAATCAATCAAAATCACCTCTATTTCTATAATATGTTTTCCATTCTATCAAATGAGACCAAGAAAACAAGAATACAACCATAAATACTATACGAAAATAGACCACAAATTCGGCATTTTAATTAAAAAAACGGTCGGATTTTTTTTTTCTCATTATGCACTGCGTGCTCCAGGATTTTTTTACATGGTGCACACTGACCACACAGACCAATTCTCTCACATGTGGGCCTACCAGCTTTCTCCTGCTTGATTTGAAGCCACTAGAATTTATGAGTGTATATATACGTCAAACACGGCACCTCGTAAGACGTATATATACGGCCGCGACAGTCAAAGGGTTAACAAGTCACTAGAAATTAGCACCTTCCCGAAACTCCTCAAGACAGCAAGGGTTACACCAATACATAAGGGTGGTGACCCTACAGACGTAAACAACTATAGGCCAATATCAAACTTACCATTGCTATCCAAAATCTTCGAGAAACTCGTGCACAGGAGACTAATATATATTTATTTATAACATCACAAAACATACTCAACCCCTGCCAATTTGGATTCAGGAAAAATAAAAGCACTAATGATGCAATTATAAAAATGCTAGACCTGCTTTACACAGTATTGAAAAATAAGGAATATCCGCTAGGAATTTTTATTGACCTAAGAAAAGCATTTGACACAGCAGACCACAGCATCCTACTCCACAAACTTGACCACTATGGTATAAGAGACCATGCGCTTGCATATTTTAAATCCTACCTTTCTAATAGGCATCAGTATGTCACCATTAAAGACACAGCCTCATCAATACGGCCACTTGATACTGGAGTTCCGCAGGGAACTGTCCTTGGACCCCTGCTCTTCCTCATTTACATCAATGATCTTCCAAACATAACCCAACACCTGAAACCCATTCTCTTTGCTGACGACATGACTAATGTCATCTCCCACCGTAATCTTGCCACCCTCAACACCATTGTTAACAAGGAGCTGCTCAAAATATCGACTTGGATGACAGCCATTAAACTTACACTTAACACTGGCAAAACCTACTATATTATGTTTGGTAGCAGAGCAGGTGCTGTGCAACTTAACATTAAGATCGACAACACTCTAATTGTCAGACATAATGAGGGCAAATTCCTTGGCCTATACCTCGACAACAACCTAAATTTCAGCACCCATATCCAACACATAACAAAAAAAGTATCCAAAACGGTGGGGATCCTCTCCAAGATACGATACTACGTGCCGCAAACTGCCCTTCTCACACTATACCACTTATATATCCATACCTCACCTATGCTATCTGTGCTTGGGGTTCAACTGCAGCAACACACCTAAAGCCAATAATAACCCAACAAAAAGCCGCAGTAAGATAATCACTAAATCCCATCCATCGGAACACACCCCTCCCACTCTTCATAGATCTAAACTTACTCCCTGTTCAGAACCTCCACACTTAGTATTGTGCAATCTATATCTACAGGACCTTAAATTCCAATATTAACCTTGACCTAAAACACTTTCTTGATAGTTGTAACAGGATCCACAGGCATAACACCAGACACAAACATCTCTATGACATCCCCCGTGAATGACTAAACCTTTACAAAAATTCAATGTATTTCAAAGGACCTAAAATCTAGAACACCCTACCTGAATTTGTTGCAGACACATTCATCACTTTCAAAACTACAGTTAGAAAACATCTTATCTCCCTGATCCACCCCGACAACTAACTACATGATAACCACCTGGTGGTTCACAATTACACTCACTCACCCACTGACTATAAACACAGAAATACTAATCTTAAAATAATAAATCCAAACTAGTCATAAGTTTGCCTATGATACTCCAATAAAGACACCTTGTATTGTGCCAAAACAAAAGCATTCACATTGCTAAACTCACAAATTATGATGTAGTCACTTAGCCTTAATACCATAATCTGTAAGGATTTAATGTTAAGATTTAATCTAAGTCTGCTCGAAATGCCTAGCCATGCTAGGTGTCCTAGTGGGCCCCTCTGTAATTAGTATTTTATAACATGTAAACCACACAATACCCAAAACCTGTAAACCCCATATTGTAACACTTATAGAGAATAAACTTGAATTGAATTGAATTGAATTATTTACCTTAAAATATGTGTAGTCTTAATATAGGAAGAGAGGTGAGTAGTATTTATTTGTAGGAAGTCAGTGTAGGTAGCCAGTAGGTGTAGCCCACCTGGGCTACACCTACCGGCTACCTACACTGTGGCCCAGAGCCATATTAACATCGACATACCCTGTTCACTGAATTTAATCATTTCTAACAACTACCTTTAGATGCCATCATAAACGAAGGTAGAAGTAATGAATAATTCATGCCAAAAATTGTAAACAAAAGCGGAGTGGGGGAGTGGCTGGGCCAAACGCAGATTCATTAAAACGTTTTCTCTGATGGCTGAGCAGAGAAAACGTAATGTTGTCCCTCCCCCCGGGTATCACACAGCTCCACAAGTATTATTATCAGAGCAATAAAATATGCAATAAATGCCAGACAACAAGTTTACACTAACTTATATTAAGTTAGCAATAGAAATAGGCATTAAAAAAAAACAATAAAGGTAAGATACACACAGAGTACACTTATTACTTACCTTAAAATATTAAAAATATGTGTGAGAGGTGGTGGCAGGGTGTTTATTGAATAAAATCAGAATGGCACACCATCATCCTCTAACTTGCACTTAAAGCAAGAGGCTTACGACTTCTCTTTTTATTACAGCTAACCTTAGACGCCATCGTCAATGAGAGCCAACTAGTTAACAAAAGAGTAAATGAGAGAGAGAACGAGATACAGAGTTGAGAAAATGTAAGACACAAACTGAACAGGTAGTGGGCGATCACTTGATCAGGCGAAATAAATGTGTATTAATGGTGTCACTTTTAGTTCATTCACGTCCATTTGTAAGAGTTTGTAAAACATTTACCTCAATATTTTTTTTATTATAATAATTACCTCACAATACAAATATTCTTACATTGTGAACAAGTTGTACAAGTTAGTTCAGAATAAACAAACAGCAACACACCATTTTTAGAGTGAATGAAGATAATAATATTAATAATAATAATAATAATAATAATAATATTATTTTTATTGTTATAAAAAGCACTAAACCCACAAGGGTCGTGAATTGCTATATATAAAGGCATACGAAAAGAATATTTTTCTACAGTTATCCCCCAGTTTGACTAGAGAAAAACGTAATTCTTCCAACACTACCTACACAGCTGTATTTACATCAAGTTTTATTCTGTGAGTGTATGTATCATGTTTATATGCTATGTAATGGGTTTCATATATAATTTTGAGGAAAATATCATAGATGGATTAATGAAAATGCGTATATTGATGTAAAATAAGACATTTAGTGTGCCCAAGTGATTATTACTACGTAGTATTGGCGTCATGAGTAGAGAGAGACCTACCGATTTTAATGTGTACCTTCACACCAGCACAGTGTGTAAGTATATTTAGGTACAGGTACACATAAGTATAATTATCAGAGTACATATAAAATATGCAGTAACTTTAAAACACTTGAAATTTTGGAAAGTTTCCTGACATAATAGATGTGGTCACGGAAAATGTAAACAAACCGGGTGGGGGGCGCCGTATTTGAAAGACCGCTTGCTGTATAGCAAATTTTGGTCATAATTTGACATCGCCATATTAGTGGAACACCGTAAGGCAAAACGCCGTAAAGCGGGGCCTTACTGTATCAATAATCCTCCTAAACATTAAAACATTGATTGTGTCCACATTATATTTATATGCTAGATTCTTCATTGCTTATAATCTTAATTATGCCAATAATTCTTTACAAAATTAACCCTTTGAGGGTCGACAGGCTCTCACCCAGACTTGTTCTCAGGGTCGAAAAATATTCGAAGAAAAAAAAATAATTTTTTCTTGTGAAATAATAAGTTATTTTTTTCTAAACATTTTAAGCTAAAAAAAAATTTTGCCATCAATACTTACCAAGATATGGAGGCGTGAAGTTGACAGAAATTGAACTGCATATGGTGTGGAGAAATTTTCTCCAGGAGAGGGGTACTAGCCCCCTTCAGCCCCTTTCAGCCCTCTAAGAGGGGGCAAACATCTTGTTTACTGCTACAGCAAGTAACTGATCCCAGATACAGTACAAGTATGTGACGTGGTCAAGCGACCGCCGCTCCTTGCAAGAGTCCAGTATTGCAAGAGACACTCCATCTCTTACCTTAGCAGGACAATTAAGGAAAATCCTGCTCCCACTTTATATTACCATGATAAAGATAGTGTACATTGTTGTCTATGCTTAACCCTTTGACTGTCGCGGCCGTATATTTACGTCTTTCAGGTTTCCGGCTGACGTAATATACATTTTCTCATAAATTTAAAACGGCTTAAATCCAAAAA
>NW_026473228.1:0-30430 GCF_026875155.1 Cherax quadricarinatus | reverse complement strand
TCTACGCGAGTAGCGTATATATACTTTGGACCGTTTAAGGCTAAAGAGGAAAGCCAAGGCCGGGCCACACTTGGAAAAGGCCGGCCGGAAAATTTAAATTACGGAGAACCTTTAAAAATAATAATAATACGGATTTTTAAATAATAAAAATAATAATATGGATTTTTAATAATGATAATAAAATACGGATTTCAATAATGATAATAATAATACCAGTAATAATAATATTAATAATAATACAGATGTTAATAATGATAATAATAAAAAATAAGAAGAAGAATTATATGGTTTAATAATAATAATAAATGAATGTTAATAAAAATTTACTAATAATAAAAATAATATAATAATAAATAATAATAATAATAATAATAATAATAATAATAATAATAATAATAAACAATAATAATAAAAATAATAAAAAAAAATAATAATAATAATAATAATAATAATAATAATAATAATAATAAAAAATAATAAAAATAATAGAGATTATTTTGTTTACATGGAGGTACAATGCTTGCAGGAAAGTATAGTGCCTACACTCTGATGGAGGGAGAGAGATATTGTTTTCTTTGCGGCGGTCACAAACTCGGAGGAGACGGTTGGAGGCCTAAAAAATTTAGTTGACGACAGAATTTTCAGAGCATCATTTCTGAATTTTCTCAGATAGCTCTTAAATATAGTCTCTACCTTTTCGACACCAGTGTTTTATGTATGTTGGGCTGCCCTTCTGCCCAGTTAATGGTACTGTGGGCCGCCCGGCAGAGCCTCAGCGATCACAGAGATGATTTCTTCATTCAGTATAAAAATCCACACTCCTCTCCACGCTATGGATTTAGGATTGTCTTAGTAAAACCGCGACAGGATCATGAAGAATATATTTATGTTATTTCCAATTTTTCTGCTTATTTACCTTCCTGAAAAGAAATCTTTAAAAATTCCAAAGTGGTTATGTGATTTTTCGGGTCATTATTTTAAAATTCAAGTTACTATCCCATCTCGTTCTGTAGCTTTTTATTATCTAATAACAATTTCCTTGTTCATGAATGATATGCAATACCGATAAGATGAACATTAGACACATTGCATCATCTGGGAATCTTTAATGTAAATGGTTTTCCATCCAGTGGCTTTATCAGTACAAATTCTTGGACATAAGCTGAAGACAGTAAAACTATATACAGCAGATGAGGTAATCAGTCCCTCAGCCTTGGAGTTGGTGTGACGAGCACTGTAGTCGTGAAGAATCTGGCCAGATTCTTCACCAACTCAAAGGTTGAGGGACTGATTACCTCATCTTCTGTATATAGTTCTACTGTCTTCAAATTATTTCCTGAAGTTTGTATTGATAAAGCCACTGGATGGCGATACATCTACAATAAGATTCCCAGGTGTTGCAATGTGTCTAATTTTCAACAACTTCCTTACCTCGTATTTGGGTATTTCAGAATTTCCTAATTAATATGTCTCTCGAGGACTGAATCCACTACTCTAAAAAATGTGTTTTGAACACACTAATAATTACAGTTTATTAACTCATATATTACCTCCTCTACTTCATTGATTTAACTGTTGTTATTTATTTTTGTATTCGTTTAATACAGTGAGTTTATATTTTACAAGTAAAATATTTGGTTTTATCTCTCTTCCTCTCTACTCTCTTCCTCTCTTTCTTTTTCAAAGGATCTTCCTCTCATAACATTTGTTCATTCATTTCTATTATTATTACTGTTATTATTATTATCATGGGGAGTACTAAACCCACATGAGGGGGAATATGGAAGGCATTCATACTCAATTCAGGAACTGAAGCACAGGTTCGGATCCCTAGATCAAGTGCCGCTCACCACTTCCAGGAAGCTCTCTTGACGGATCGTTCATTTCCATCGTCCATGACTCTCAGACACGAGTGAGCTTCACGGCTGCCTCGCTTCCTATATTGATTCCCACCCCTTTTTTTATATCCCCAACATTTCCCCATTAAACCTTTACTGGTTTTTTTTATTTATGTTCTTTTTGGAAATTTTAAATTTTTAATTCGGTTTTCATATATGCTACAAAATTCTTCTTCAGATTATTTATTCTTCAAAAATACGGGTTTAAAATATTTAATTCATAGTTAAAGTAGTTTTTATTTTTTAATTTTCTCGCATTTAGAAATTTCATTTTTATTGTTGTTTTTCCGTTTTCAAGTGATTTAAAAATAGTTTTTGATAGAAATTTCTTTCTTGCTCAAGTAGACAAAAAATTTAAATTCTGACGAAATTGCTTTTTTGGTTTTGTCGCTCATTTAGTGTGTGTGTGTGTGTATTTATGTATACCAACCCCCCAAAAACACACACAACACACACACCAACCACAACATATAATATATATATAATATATATAATATATGTGTATATATTATATATTAAAATTATAATGTCTGGGAACTTTGTATCATTGCATTAATAAACGGGGTTGTTTTAAAAGGGTCGGGTAGACTGCTGATGTAATATTCAGGGTTTTAAAGTTATTCTGTGGATAGTGAATGGGAAGGGGGGGGGGTTTGCATTGTATGTTCGGAAAATATTAATTGTTGCAAAAAAAAAAGGAAAAAAAATAGATGGAGCATAACAGAGTCTGTTTGGGTAGATTTTCGTGGAGGGTCAAAAAACTAATTTAGGTGTAATTACCCGCCCTCCAGGTTTGGTACGTAGGGGGAGACTTTTTGGGAAAAAATTTTTGGGTTTTGGACACAGTAACGTAGTCATAGTAGGGGACTTTAATTTAGCCAAATTGAGGGAAATTCTTTGAAGGTAATCTAGAGCCCAGTGACTTCAGGGAAAACAGTTCAGGATTTTTTCTGAAAAAGGTGTAACTAAACCTACCGGGGGTAAAATTTGCTAGACCTAGTCTTGTAAAAAAGGAAACACTAGTGAATAATCTGGAGATCACTAAAAGAGTTGGGCAAGTGACACAAATCCATCCCCTTTTAGCATAATTGGGGAATGCAAGAAAAATGTTTAATACAGTAAAAACCCCCCCGATTTTCGTTCTCCCGTTAAAATGGTTAGGGAACATCTGTCTAATTTGATTGGGGAATCTAGCTAATGTTTTAGACGATAATCATCTTATGAATATGAAGGGATCTGCTTTTTGATTGTTTTCTTAATAATGTACACAGTCCCCCAGAGTATAACTTTTCCCCAAGAGAAATTAGGTCTAATAATAACGACCCCAAATGGGTTAACAGGAGTTAAAGCACTTTTTGGGGAGAAAAGGGGGAAATTTAAAAGGGGCATTAGAAGGGGAGGGGTTTAAACCTACTGCCCAAATATTTTCAGCTTAAAAGAGAAAAAAAAAAACGATTAGAAAGGCTAAACGTGATATGAAATTAGAGTCGCAATAATCAAAGCAATCCAAAGGGGTTCTTTCAAGTGTATAGGACGAAGGTGAAGGAAAAAGTGGCCCTCTAAAATTTGGGAATGGACAGCTACGGTTTTAATGAACGGGAAATGGTTCCTTTTTTTAATGACTTTTTTTTGTCAGTTTTTCACGGGAAGATGTAAATGAGATTTCCAATAATTAAAAATTTATTTATTTCCCCTGAAAATTTTTAAGTTAACTAATATTACTGTCACGGGGGACATGGTTATTAAACAGATAGACAAAACTAAAAAACAAAATAATCCCCGGGCCCCCGATGATTTGTTTTAAAGGGTACTTAAGGAAGCAAGATGGGCTTAGCAGCCATTAACGATGTATTCAATGCGCCCTCCTTACCGTTTTGGGCCCAGAGTGTGAAGATGGCAAATGTGGTTCCTATTTCAAATCAGGGGATAAGTCCACTCCTTCAAATTACCGTCCAATAGCCTGATCTATAGGGGGGCAATTTTATTAAAATCAATTATAGCTGACTTTATCAGAAGTCCCCTTGAAAGATAATTTGAAAATGAATCTCAGATGGATTACGAGAGGTCTTCCCCCTGACAAACTTACGACTTTTTCAAAGCATTTGGGCAGTTGACAGTGAAAAGGGGAATATGAATTGTTTTTTTGGTTTTTAGAAAACCCTTCGACAGAGAAACCCCAAAAGGACTCTTAGAAAAGTGGCAGCTCAGGGTTAGGAGGTAAAGTTCTAGATGGATTGAGGCATGGCTTACAATAGAAAGCAGAGAGTTCCATTAAGGGGTGAATCTAAATGGGGATTAGTCACTAGTGGCGTTCCACAAGGACATTTTTTGGGCCCCTCTTGTTCAAATTTACATTAATGACCTTGATGAAGGGTTTACTGTGACATGAGAATTTTGCTGATATCAAAGTAGGCCGTATAATTCACCTGAGGAGGATATCAATGAACCCCAGGACGATTTGAAAAAATTAATGTTTTTTGGTCAGAAAAAAGGCAGTGAATTTTAAATGTGGATAAGTGTAAGGTATTGCCCTTGTAATGAAAAAAAACCCCTCGAACTAAAACTAGGGTGAAGTAGGCTTGGGGCAACAGAATGTGAAAAGTTTGGGAGTCATGGTAACAGAATCAAAGCCAAGACGCGTGCCCAGTGGCCAAAATCCCAACAGTTACTTGGATTTATCTCAAGAAGTATAATAACAGAAGTCCAAAAGTTTTTTTACAGCTCTAACATCACTAGTGGGGCCTTTTTAGTTTATGCTGCTCAGTTTTGGTCCCCTTTACTACAGGATGGAATAGACTCATTAGAGAAATACAGAGAAGAATGTAAAATTTTTACTTTTAAAGGGAACCTCCCGATGAAAATAGACTTAAACCCCTTAAAAATTCCACTGTCTGGAGAGGCTAAATGAGGGGAGATACATTGAAGTGTTAAGTGGATGACGCAAAAAAAAGGGGAGACAAATAAAGTACTTGGGTGTCAAACCCAGGAAAGAACAGGAATAAGGATTTAAGTTGGATAAATTTAGTTTTAGAAAGGACATAGGTAAGTCTTTTTTTCTAAAGAGTTGTGATGCGTGGAACAGTTTTCCCCAGTGGGGTGATAGGGCTAGGCCCTTGGTAGTTTTAAGAAAAGACTGGACAAATATATGGCGGGAGGGACTGGGTTTGTTTGGTTTTGGGGGGGTGAGGGTTGTTTTTTGGGGGGGTAGCCTTTAGGTAGATGTCTTTTTTGATAAGGACCTCCTGTTTTGGGGCCAGTACCCTTCTGCAGTGTTCCACATTCTTTGTTCTTATGTTTTTATATAATATCAGTATATATATATTATATATAATATATATATATATTATATATAAAATTATATTATATATTTTAAAAAATTTAAAATTATATATTTAATATATTTAATCACACTGGCCGTTTCCCCACCAAGGCAGGGTGGCCCAAAAAAGAAAAATTTCACCATCATTCACCCACCACTGTTTTGCCAGAAGGGTGCTTTACACTACAGTTTTTAATAAACTACAACTTTTAACACCCCCCCCTTCAGAGGCGGGACTGTACTTCCCATCTCCGGGGACTAAAGCCCGGCCTGCCGGTTTTCCCCGCCCCCTTCATAAATGTTACTTTGATCACCTCCAAACAGCCGTCAAGTATAAAAACCATTTTTCCATTCACTCCTATCAAACACGCTCACGCATGCCTGCTGGAAGCCCAAGCCCCTTGCACAAAAAACCCCCTTTTCCCCCCCTCCCTCCAACCTTTCCTAGGCCGACCCTACCCCGCCCCCTTCACTACAGAGGATACACTCTTGAAGTTTCTGTTTGTCCATTCTCTTACATGTCCAAACCACCTCAACACCCCTTCCTCAGCCCTTGGACAACAGTTTTGTAACCCCGCACCTCCTCCAAACTTCCAAACTACGAATTCCTGCTTATATTCACACCACACATTGCCTAGACATGACATCCCCATCCCTCCACCTTTTTCGCTGAAACTTTTCATCACCCTTGTTTCACACCCATATAAGACGTTGGAAAAAACTATCTCTCTACATTCCCCTCTTTGCCTCCAAGGCAAAGTTTTTTGTCTCCACAGACTCCTAAGTCCCCACTCACTCTTTTCCCCCATAAATTCTATGATTCCCTCATCTTTCAAAACCCCATCCCTGACAGTCCACTCCCAAATATTGAATACATTCACCCCCCTACTCTTCCTCCAATCGATATTCAATTTCCATCCCCTAATCTTTTTGTTACCCCTCATAACCTTACTTTTTCCCTGTATTCACCTTTAATTTTCTTCTTTTGACCCCCCCAAATTCATCCACCAATCTCTGAAAACTTCTTTTCAAATCCCCCAAAGAGCACAGTTCACAGCAAAGGCAGCTGTGACAACTCCATTTTGTGGTGTTCTTTTCTTTTAACTCCACCCCTCTCTCTTCTCTCTCTTCTTTCTCTCTCTTATTTATATATATATATTATATATATAATATAATTATATATATATATATTATTATATATATATATTTTTAATATAAAGGGAAAGGGGACAAAGAGATTTAAATATAGAGGAATAATTTATGAGTTCCGGGAAAATTTTAAACGGTAGGGTTATAATTGAAAAAATTTTAGAGGTAAAAGAATTTTAAAATTGCGGACGAGAAAGGGTTTTCAGAGTGGGTAGGGGATGTGTAATCAAGTGTTTACATTGAAGCTATAGTGAACAGTATTTAGATAAAGGTTGGGGGAAATTTTTATTGATTTTTTGGGTTTAGAAAAGGGGTATGATAGGTGGATGAGGAGCAATGTGCAGATGTTTTCAAGTTATGGAATAGGTGGGAAGTTCTAAATGCTGTAAAAAGCTTTTTTGAGGATTGGGCTCAGGTTTGGGGGTGTAGAAGAGAGGGAGATATTTCCCCGGTTTAAAAATAGGTCTTAGACAGGGGTGTGTAATGTCACCTGGTTGTTTAATTATTTATAGATGGGGTTGTAATAGAAGTAAATGCTAGGGTGTTCGGGAGAGGGGGTGGGGGTTTAAAATTTTGGGGAAACAAATTCAAATGGGAATTGACACAGTTACTTTTTTCTGATGATACGTGCTTTTTGGGAGATTAAAAAAAATTTCAAAGGTTAGTGGGTAGTTTTTAGAATGTGTTTTAAAGGTTAGAAAGTTTAAAATGAAATAGAAAAGACTAAGGTGATGAGGGTATCAAATGATTTAGATAAAAAAAAAATGGGTATCAAAATTGGGGAGGAGTATGGAAAAAGTGAATGTTTTCAGATACTTGGGGTTGACGTGTGGCGGATGGATTTATGAAGGAGAGGGTTTAAACACAGATTGATGAGGAAAAAAGGTGAGTGGTGCGTTGAGGTATTGTGGGGTAAAAAAAAAGTTATCTATGGAGACAAAAAAGGGGAATTTTTGAAAGTATAGTATAAACCCAAAACTCTTATATGGATGAAACTTGGGGGTAAATGCAGCACGAGGAGCGGTTTTGGGGGCAGTGGAATGTCCTGTCAAGGGCAAAGTGTGGGGTAAATATTTAGAAAAAATTTGGAGTGTGGAAATTAGGAAAGGTGTGGTTAATAAAAGCATTATCAGGGGCAGAAAAAGGGGGTTTTGAGGGGTTTGGTCATTTAGGAGAAGGATCAAGTAGAATGACGGAAGCATATAAATCTATAGGGGAAGGAAAAAGGGGGAGGGGGCGTTCGAAAAGGGGTTGGGAAAAGGGGGGAAAGGAGGTTTTGTGGGTGAGGGGCTTGGGTTCCAGCAAGCGTGCATGGGGTTGTAGGAGTGAATGGAACGAATGATACTTGGGACCTGACGATCTGTTTGGGGTGGGAGCAGGTAAAATTTTGTGAAGGGTTTTAGGGAAAAACCCGGGTTTTTTCAATAGTCGGGCTTGAGTCCCGGAAATGGGAAGTACAATGCCTGCACTTTAAGGGGGGTTTGGGATATTGGCAGTTGGGGGGAAAATGTTGTGTATCTCTATACGTTAAATTTTCTTTAAACTGTTGTATTCTGAGCACCTCTGAAAAGCAGTGATAATGTGTGTGTGTGGTAAAAGTGTTGATGATGATGAAAATATTTTTTTATTGGGGATTTTTTTTTTTTTTTTTGGGTCACCGTGCCCCGGGGGAGAGACCACTTGTTGAAAAAAAAAAAAAAAAAAAAAAAATTATTATATATATATATATTTATATATATATATATAATATATATATATATTATATATATATATAATATATAATATATTATTTATATATAATATTTTAAAATATATTTTGTGCAAAAAAAACCATGTGAAAAAATAGAGAAAATTCCAAGCGATTTCGTACTACTCACATTTTAAAGGGAAAACGGAAGTGAGCGTCAAAAGGGAAAGGGATAAAGGGTCTGCCCCCGTCCTACAATCCCAAACAAAGGAACATCTGCCGCCACTCATAAAAAAGGGGAAAACTGCGGAGGCCCCCCCGGCCCAAATGACAGGTCCTTTTACAAAACCCCCCAAAAAAAACTATTTACCAAGAAATAAGATTTTTAAAAAAATTTTATTTGTCCAATGTATTATTAAATTCTCCCAATTTCTTTAATTATAAAGGATCTAATTTAAAAAAAAAAGGAAATATTATATTATTGTCAAAAAATGCTTTTTATGAAACAAAATTCAAATTTATTTCCCTTTGCCCTGGACTTGCTTGATCTATTTTCTCAACTTTTTGAAAAACAATTGGTGGTTAAAATCTCTTACATGAATAAATAGAGCATTGGAAATCTTTTCCCCGTTCTAATGCTATATTTATGTTGTTTTTAAACTTTTCGAGTTTTTTCCCGTTTGCCGTAAAAAACTTTATCGCAAAATTTTTCAAGGAATCTTTTAGAACCTCCATCAGCATTTTGGGGGGGAATTCTTGTTTAAAGTTTTTTTTATGTATCAAGATTTTGAATACAACTTTAAAATTAAAAATTTAAGAAAAGAAGGCATATCAACCAAGTTTTCATGGTAAGGGGGAACCAAAATATTTTTTTTTGAAAAGGCAGGTTGTCCCTTCTTGGATTGAAAAAGATTTTACAATTTTAAAATATTTTTCAATTCTTTCTTTTAAAGTTGCTAAAATACTTTTTACAATCCCTAAAAAGAAACCAACCCTTTTTAACTAAAAATATGTTTTTCCCCTTACCCTGAAAAACTTGGTTGATTGCCTTCTTTTTTAAAAATTTTAATATTAAAGTTGTATTTAAAAATCTTGATACAGTAAAAAAAAACTTTAAAAAAGAACCCCCAAAATCTGTGGATGTGTCTATAATGTGTCTATATTCCTTTCATTTGCATTTTTAAAATGATGATTTTTTTTTTTTTTACTAAGACTTCTAACTTCATTTTAAACTTTGTATCACTAAAGTTAAAAAATTTTTTTATTATTTGGCTTTTGTTTTTAGACTTATTTGTATTATTCTTTATTAAGGGAATAATACATAAGGGGGGTTGCCAAAAGGCCCAAGTTGTCTTAAAGTTCTGCTGTTTTCAAAACCCAGGGCTTCAAAACCCCGGTTGTCTTAAGGCTATTTGGGGTGTCTTCAAAAACCCCCCGGCTACCTTTAAGACCCCCGAATGTCTTTAATACCCCCGGTTGTCCTCAAAGGGCCCTTGGCTGTCTTCAAGTCCCTGGTTGTCTTCAGCCCCTAGCTGTCTTAAAGACCCTGGTTCTTGAAGACCCTGGTTGTCTTCAAACCCCGGGGTCTTTTAAGACCCCCGGTTTTCTTCAAACCCTGGTTGTCTTCAAACCTCTGGTTTTTTTTCAAGACCCTGGCTGTCTTCAATACCCCCGGTTGTCTTTAAGGCCCCGGTTGCCTTTAAGGACCCTTAGTGTCTTCAAGACCCTGGTGTCTTAAAGGGGGCCCCTAGTTGCCTTCAAGACCCTTTCAGTCTTCAAAAACCCATGGTTGCCCTTTAAAAACCCTTGGTTGCCTTCAAAAAAACCCCCTTGGGTTTCTTCAAAACCCTGGTTGCCCCCTTAAAACCCCCGATTGTCTTTTAAGACCCCCGGTTGCCCTCAAGCCCCTTGGTTGTCTTAAAGCGCCTGGTTGTCTTCAAGACCCCGGTCTTCAAGGGCCCGGTTGCCTTCAAAATCCCTGGTTGTCTTTTTACCCCATTGCTTCAAGACCCCTGGGTTCCCTCAAGACCCTTGGTTTTCTTTAAAAATCCTGGTTTTTTCAAGACCCCTGGTTTTCTTTTAAGGTCCCTGGTTGCCTTCAGATCCCTGGTTGTCTTTTTTACCCCTGATTGTCTTCAAAAAACCCGTTTCCCTTAAAACCCCCCGGTTGTCTTCTTTTACCCCTGGTGTCTTAAGACCCCCGGTTGTCTTCAAAACCCCTGGTTGTCTTCAAGACCCCCGGTTTCCTCCCAAAACCCCTGGTGGCTTTAAGACCCTGGTTGCCTTTTAAGACCCCTATTGTCTTTAAGACATTGGTTGTCTTCAAGACCCCGGGTTTCCTTCAAGACCCCCCGGTTGCCTTCAAGACCCCGGTTGTCTTTTATACCCCCGGGTTTTCTTCAAGACCCCTGGTTTTTTTAAGACCCCTGGTTTCCCCCAAAAACCCCTGGTGGGCTTTTAAAACCCCTGGTTGCCTTCAAGACCCCTGATTGTCTTCAAGACATCTGGTTGTCTCAAGACCCCTGGTTGCCTTCAAGACCCCCGGGTTGCTTCAATACTTAGTTGCTTCAAACCCTGTTGTTTTCAAAACATTGGTTGTCTTCAAGACCCCTGGTTCCTTCAAGCCCCTGGTTGTTTCAAAACCCTGGTTGTCTTAAGACCCCTGGTTTCCCCCAAGACCCCTGATGGGCTTTTTTGACCCCCGGTGCCTTCATGACCCTTGGTTGCCTTCAAACAATGGTTTTCCTTCAAGACCCTGATTCCTTCAATACACCCGGTTGCTTTAAAACCCCCCGGGGGTTTTCTTTAATACCCTGGTTGTCTTCAATACCCCTGGTTTTTTCAAAACCCCTGGTTGTCTTCAAGCCTTTGGTTGTCTTCAATCCCTGGTTTTCTTCTTCCCCCCGGTTGTCTTCAATACTCCGGTTGTCCCAGTACCATTTTTGTCTTCAATACCCCGGTTGTTTTCAATACCCCTGGTTGTTTCAATTTCCCCCGGTTGTCTTCAGTACCCATTGTTTTTTTCAAAAACCCCTGGTTGTCTTCAATACCCCCGTTGCCCTTTAGTACCCATGTTTGTCTTGAAGCCCCCGGTTGTCTTCAATACCCCTGGTTGTCTTTAAAACCCCTGGGTGTCTTCAAGACCCCCCGGGTGTCTTCAAGACCCCTGGCTGTCTTCAAGCCCCTGGGTTTTCTTCAAGCCTCCCCGGTTGTCTTCAATACCCGGTTGTCTTCAAAAACCCCTGGTTGGGGTTAATACTCCCGGTTTCTCCAGTAATTGTTTTTTCAATCCCCTGGTTTTTTCAATACCCCGGTTTTCTTTAAAACCCCGGTTGTCTTCAGTACCTATTGTTGTCTTCAATACCCTGGTTGTCTTCAATACCCCTGGTTACCTTTAGTACCCATGTTTTCTTGAAGACCCCCCGGTTGGGGGCTAATACCCTGGGGTTTTCTCAAGACCCCTGGCTGTCTCAAAACCCCTGGTGTCTTCAAGACCCCTGGGTGTCCCTTTAAAACCCCTGGATGTCTTCAAGACCCCCGGCTGTCTCAAGACCCTGGGGTCTTCAAGACCCCCGGCTTCCTTCAAGACCCCCGGCTGTCTTCAAGACCCCTGGGTTTCCCTTTAAGACCCCCGGCTGTCTTCAAAACCCTGGTGCCTTCCAAGACCCCTGGCTGTCTTCAAGACCCCCGGCTGTCTTTAAGACCCCTGGCTCCTTCAAAAAACCCCCGGCTGTCTTCAAAAACCCCCGGCTGCCTTCAAGACCCCTGGCTGTCTTCAAGACCCCTGGCTGTCTTCAAGAACCCTGGCTGTCTTCAAGACCCCTGGCTGCCTTCAAGACCCCTGGCTGCCTTCAAGAAGGCACTGTACAGTCACGGTTGGTCGACCATCCTGGCTGTGGTTCGTACGTCAGTTTGCGTGCGGCCAGCAGTAACAGCCTGGTCTCAGACAGAGCCGTGGGGCGTTTGACCCCGAAACCCTCTCCAGGTAAACTCCAGGTAAATCCTCCTCCATTATTCTTGAATAACATATATTAAATACATAATTTAAAATATGGTTTTCCAGTTCGTTTCGAAACATTTGAGATTTTCTTCGTCTCTGTTAGTGTATCTAATATTTAGAATTATGTAACTCTCACTAATGCCCTTTTACCGTTTCATTTTATTTCATTCTGGAATTTCCTGTGCTGATTTTTGGGGGAAACGATTAGTAAAAAAACAGCTTTCCTCGTAATATTTATCCTCATTCAACAGATTTAGCTTTAATACAGAAGAGAACAGCAACTCACTGCTGTTATTTTTAATTTCCTTAGAGAGAAATCTGAAAACATCCTGCACTTTACCCCTCTCAGCCACCATCCATCCAGCGTTCCCCAAACACGAATCATCCAGGATTTCTTTACCTTCTTTCCACTCTACGTCTTCTTACCGCCGAGAGGTAAGTATACACTATGAATTTATTTTAATTACTCTTTTAGCGATTATTGTATTCCTAACTGTTGGTATAAAAATTACATTCAGTCTTAAAGACGATTGTGTAATCAACAGATTTTAAGCCCTATAAACCAGTAATCCTCTACCACAATATACTGCGTCTCCTTACCCTCGTTACCTCCTAAGTCTCCCTTCAATACCACCCACCTGCCCCCTCATTTCACCCGCAACAGTATCCCCACAGAGCTTAATAAGAAACCTCTGTAGTTTACGAAAGCACTTCCGAAACCTCCATCCAAGAAACCTACAAGGAGAAGTCTTGGGAGGAAGCAAGAGCAACGTGTGCGCCGCTACTATTCACAGTTATTTGTCAGTATAAGCGGGTTACAACACCTCGACGGAAGTCAATGCAAACTTAGTGGAGGCATGAGAGGGGAACTACAAGGTAAAGACACCTTGATGGTGCTGGCAGATACTGAACGTAGGTAGGAGAGGGCTTTTCACAAACAAGTACACACACACACACACACACACACACACACACACACACACACACACACACACACACACACACACACACACACACACACACACACACACTATACACCGTGTACGTTAGGCCCATATTGGAGTATGCGGCACCAGTTTGGAACCCACACCTAGCCAAGCATGTAAAGAAACTAGAGAAAGTGCAAAGGTTTGCAAAAGACTAGTCCCAGAGCTAAGAGGTATGTCCTATGAGGAGAGGTTAAGGGAAATCAACCTGACGACACTGGAGGACAGGAGAGATAGGGGGGACATGATAACGACTTACAAAATACTGAGAGGAATTGACAAGGTGGACAAAGACAGGATGTTCCAGAGACTGGACACAGCAACACGGGGACACAGTTGGAAGCTGAAGACACAGATGAATCACAGGATGTTAGGAAGTATTTCTTCAGCCACAGAGTAGTCAGGAAGTGGAATAGTTTGGGAAGCGATGTAGTGGAGGCAGGATCCATACATAGCTTTAAGCAGAGGTATGATAAAGCTCATTCTTCAGGGAGAGTGACCTAGTAGCGACCAGTGAAGAGGCGGGACCAGGAGCTTGGACTCGACCCCTGCAACCTCAACTAGGTGAGTACAACTAGGTGAGTACATCTAGGTGAGTATACACACACACACACACACACACACATACACACACACCAACACACACACCACACACACACACACACACACACACACACACACACACACACACACACACACACACATACACACACACACACACACACACACACACACACACACACACACACCACACACACACACACACACACACACACACACACACATACACACACACACACACACACACACACATACACACACACACACACACACACACACACACACACACACACACACACACACACACACACACACACACACACAATACACAAACACACACACACACACACACACACACACACACACACAACACACACACACACACACACACACACACACACACACATGTGCACATTTGGGTATCTTTAATGTTAAAACGTTTCTCCACGCAGTGTATTTTTCAGTCCAGTGCCAGAGAAGGTGAAAGATGAGGAGGAGTTAAGGTAATCAGTCCCTCAGCCTGGAGTCGATGTGTTCATTTCAACAATCTTGAGAAAATTGCAGCATATTTGAGGAGATGCGGCTTATATTCTGATGACAGATGCGGTGGAGCAGTGGTAGGCGGAGTCACAAGCTGATGAAACCACTATAATTTAGACAGTTTTTAAAGAAATCCCTACATCAAGATCCCAAGATGTTGCTGTGTCTGACAGGATGCAAATGGTTTACAATACCGAGAAGTTGATAAATATCCAGTGTCTGGTTAGAATTAATTCAACGGCCTATTTTGATGTCAGTGGCAAACTTGCTCATGTTAATGTTTATTTTATCCTCTATATCGTTTATGTACATCGTGAACAACGATGTACATAAACTTGCTCATGTTACTGTTTATTTTATCCTCTATATCGTTTATGTACATCGTGAACAACGAAGGGCCCAAGACACCGCTGTGGAACACCACTTGTGACGGGTCCCAACTTTGATTTCTCTCCATTTATGCAAAACTGCCTGTCAAGCACGCCTCTGTCTAGGAAAAAAAGATTATCCTGGTATTATATATGCCTCTGCTTCATCAATCTTGCATATGGAACTTTATTAAATCCCTACAGAAGTCATTATAGATAATATTATATTTATTACCATGATCCACCTCATCAAATACTTTATTGATAAATGTTGGTAAATTCGTAAGGAATTAACGCTCAACAGGATAACGATATTGTAATGACACGATTGCAAACAAAGCATACCACGGGTGGGCTGGAACCCGCGATCAGAGAGTCACAAAACTTGAAGCTAGCTGGCCCAGTGGCTACGCTTCGGTCTGGAGTTTTGAGACTCTCTGATCGCGAGTTCTAACCCACACGTGGTATGGTTTAATTAACGCTCCTTTGTAAAACCGTTCTGTGGTTCATTGATCAATTTGTCTTTCAAAGTGGTTTCGAATATCCTCAGCAATTATTGGTTCCATTAATTTTCTCACATTGGAGGCTAAGCTAATTGATCTATAATTCAAAGCTAAAGACCTGTCTCCTGCTTTGTTAGTAGGTATCACTTTTCCATTTTCCACTTAAATAGCACCATGCCAGTTTGTAGTGATATATTGAAAAGACTAGCCAATGGTTTACTTAGTTCCTCCTTGAATTGTTTTATAATCCTTGCGAACAGTTCATCATTCGCCTGGGATTTTTTAGATTTTATCTATGTCAGAGAACCATGCTACTAGTGACTTTCATTGTGCACAACTTATTTTCGTCCCTGTCTATATAATTTTTCATTCCTGGATTTCTTCTAGTATCATCCTTCGTAAAACTGAGAGTAAATAAGTGTTATAGATTATTTTAACCTATTGTTCATCCGTTTAGAATCATTTTTGTTTGATCCGATTTCCTTATTTGGAACATAGTAGTCTGGGCGGACTGAACTATATTCTAAAAAGTATCACGAAGACAACCATCACCATTTACCTGAAATACGGAATAAGGACATGTCAGACCATACCAGTTCAGCCCACCAAGGAGGAGAGTTATTAGATAGAGAATTAAAGTTTTCAGGATGACGGAACGATATTTTGAGGAGGTGCTAAATGTTGATGACGAGAGGGAAGCGTTGTTTTCGTGCAGTGGTCAGGGACGTAAAATAAATAGCAAGCGCCAGATGTGAGTGTGGTTGAGGTACATGAAGCTGTGGGTAGAATTATAGGGGAACTGATGGGATCAAGACAGAAATGCTAAAAGCAGGTGGAGAAATAGTTTTGAAAATGGTTGATGCTTTTATTTGATGAACATATAAAAGAAGGAAAGGTGCCTAAGGACTGGCACAAAGCAAAATAATTCCATTGTATAACGTCAAAGGGAACAAAAGAGAGTGTAAGAATTATAGGGTAATCAGTCTGTTGATTATACCTGGAAAGGTGTATGATAGAGTTATCATAGAAAGAATTAAGAGTAAGACGGAGAGCAGAATCGCATGTGAACAAGAGGTAAGAGGTTTTCATTGATTATATAGAATTGGAAAAGGCATATGATGGGTTTGATAGCGGCAGATGTTGCAAGTGTATGGAATAGGTGGTAGGTTACTGAAAACCATTACAAGGTTTTATGAGGATACTGAGGCAAATGGTCAGAGTACGTAAGAGAGAGGGAGATCATTTCCCAGTAAAAGTAGACCTTAAACAGAGCTGATTGATGTCACCATAGTTGGTCATATATTAGAGATGGGGTTGTAAAAGAAATGAATGGTCGAGTATAAGGGGAAGAGTGTGGAATTAAAAGATAAAGAATCAATCAGAAAATGAAATTTCACTATTGTTTTTTGCTGATTACTCTGTTTTTTTGTGAGATTCTGAAGACACGTTGCAGAGGTTGCTGGATGAATTTATAGATAAAGGAAATTAAATATGAACATAGGAAAGAGCAAGATGATAAGAATAACAACGAAATTAGGTAATGAAAGATTGGACATCAGATAGGAGGAAGGGGTCATGAAGGAAGCAAATGTATTCAGATATCTGGGAGTTGACTTGCGAGCAGACGAGTCTACGAAAGACGAGGTGAACCATAGAACTGATGAGGGAAAAAAAAGATGAGTGGTGCTCTGAGGAGTCTGTGGAGACAAAGGACGTTATCTATGGAAACAAAGAGAAAAATGTATGAGAGTGTCATAGTTCCGATGCTCTTAAATAGGTAAGAAGCATTGGTGTGAATGTTGCAACAAGGAGAGGGCTGGAGGCAGTGGAGATGTGTCTGAGGGCAATGTGTGGTGTGAATATTATGTAAAATACCTGTAGCTTGGAGATTAGAAAGAGGTATAAGGCTTTTGAAAGTTTTATCCTAAGGTATGAGATGTTGAAGTTGTTCAGACATCTAAAGAGGATGGATCAAAACATGAAGACATGGAGAGTATATAAATCTGTAGTGGAAGGAATGTGGGTTAGAGGCCATACTAGGAAAAGCTGGAGAGTGAGGGTAAATGAAGTTTTGTGTTTCAATGGGTTAGACTATTAGGGGCGAATGGATGGAAATTACTTTTAAGCCTTGACATACTGTTAAAATGTGAGTGTGAGTCCTGGAGGTGGAAAGTATGGTGTCTGTGCTCTGAAGGAGGAGTGGATATATGTTGCAGCTTTTAGAAGTGTCGAGTCTGCACGCATCTGACAAGACAGTGATTGAGTGAGTGATGATGAAAGTCTCTCTTCTTTCTCGGGTTACACTGCCTCGGTGGAAAACAGCCGATGTTGTTTTAAAATTAAAATATTTCAATCATAAAAAACTTTAGACCATTTGCTCTCAAACACTTAAATTATATTTTTTTAAATTTTTTTCCCAAAACCCTTTTTTTTTATTCTCTAGCTATAAGTCGACTTTTTTCCTTTTATTTTTTTTTTAAAAAACAAAAAAAAAATTATTAAATAAAGGGGGGGTAAAAAAAAAAAAAATTTTTTACCCAAAAATTACAAACGAAACCAAAATAAAAAAAAAAAAAGATGGTTTTAATTTTAAAAAAAAATTACAAAACAAAAAAAAAAAAATAATTTTAACCCCAAAATAAAAAAAATTTTCAAAAAAAAAAAACAAATTTCAAAAAAAAAACCAAAAAGAAAAACCTTTTGAAACAAAAATTTAAAAAAAAAAATCAAAACAAAAAAAAAAAAAAACTTAAATTTTTAACCATAAAAAATTTTGGGGGGAAAAAAAATTTTTTTTTTAAAAAAAACATAAAAAAAACCGAAAAACAAAAAAAAAAATTACCAAAAAACCCAAAAAACATTTTTAAATACCACACTAAAAAAATTAAAAAAAAACCCCCCCTCCCAAAACCCCATTTTAAAAAAAAAAAAAAAACCCATTTTTCTAAAAAACAAAAATAAAACCCCCCAAATACAAAAAAAAACAATTTAAGGGAAATTTTTTTTAAAAAAAACCCTTTTCATTTCCGTATTTTGTCTTCGTTACTAAATTTTCACCTCATCACTATACTGACCATCCGGTAAATGCAGCTTTTCGCTGTAACTTATCTCTGCTGTAAACTTGATACGTCTTTTTTTAAGCAACTCGTCCTTCTGCCCTCCTCAGTGTATAAAGTTCCTTTCGGCCCCCCTCAGTGATATAATTTCCCTTCTCGCCCCCCTCAGTGTATATAAGTTCCTTCTGCCCTCCTCAGTGTATATAAGTTCCTTCTCGCCCCCCTCAGTGTATATAATTTCCCTTCTCGCCCTCTCGTGTATAAAAGTTCCTTCTCGCCCTCCTCGTGTATTAAGTTTTTCTCGCCCCTCATGTATAAAAGTTCCTTCTCCCCCTCCTCAGTGTAATAAGTTCCTTCTCGCTCTCAGTGTTTTTAAGTTCCTTTCGCCCTCCTCAGTGTTATAATTTTCCTTCTCGCCCCCCTCAGTGTATATAAGTTCCTTCTCGCCCTCTCAGTGTATATAATTTCCCTTCTCGCCCTCCTCGTGTATATAAGTTCCTTCTGCCCCCCTCAGTGTATATAGTTCCTTCTCGCCCCCCTCATGTATATAATTTTCCTTCTCGCCCCCTCAGTGTATATAAGTTCCTTCTCCCCCTTTCAGTGTATAAAAGTTCTTCTCCCCCTCTCAGTGTATAAAATTTCCCTTTCGCCCTCCTCGTGTAATAATTTCCCTTTCTCCCTCCTCGTGTATATAATTTCCCTTTGCCCTCCTCAGTGTATATCAGTTCCTTCCGCCCTCCTCAGTGATATCAGTTCTTCTCGCCCTCCTCAGTGTATATAAGTTCCTTCTGCCCTCCTAGTGTATATAGTTCCTTCTCGCCCCTCAGTGTATATCTTCCTTCCGCCCTCCCAGTGTATATCAGTTCCTTTCGCCTCCTCGTGTATATCATTTCCCTTCCGCCCCTCAGTGTATATCTTTCCCTTTCGCCCTCCTCAGTGTATATAGTTCCTTCTCCCCCTCCTCGTGTATATCATTTCCCTTCCGCCCTCCTCGTGTATACAGTTCCTTCTCGCCCTCCAGTGTATTAGCCCTTCTCGCCCCTCAGTGTAATCAGTTCCTTCTCGCCCCCCTCAGTGTTTTCGTTCCCTTCTCCCCCTCCTCGTGTATTCATTTCCCTTCTCGCCCTCCTCGGGTTTTTAAATCAGTTTCTTCTCGCCCTCCTCGTGTATTCATTTCCCTTCTCGCCCTCCTCGGCACATTAGGATCCTTCTCGCCCCCCCTCAGCGTATTCATTTCCTTCTGCCCTCCTCAGTGTATATCGTTCCTTCTGACCCCCTATGTATATCAATTCCTTTTCCCCTCCTCAGGTATACCAGTTCCTTCTCGCCCTCCTCAGTGCATATCAGTTCCTCTCGCCCCCCTCAGGACTAGCCCTTTCTCGCCCCCCGCGCGTATTCAGTTCCCTTTCTCGCCCTCCTCGTGTTACCCCGTTCCTTCTCCCCCCTCCTCAGTGTTATCGTTTTCTCGCCCCCCTCTGGTTAGCATTCCCTTCTTCCCCCCTCAGTGTATTAAATTCCTTCCGCCACCTCATGTATCCCAGTTCCTTTTTCCCCCCCCGCAGTGTCATCAGTTCCCTCTCGCCCTCCTCAGTGTTATCATTCCTTTCGCCCTCCTCGTGTATTCAGTTCCTTCTCGCCCCCCTCAGTGTATATAGGTTCCTTCTCGCCTCCTCAGTGTATAATCGTTCCTCTCGCCCCCCAGTGTATATCAGTTCCTTCCCCCTCCTCAGTGTATATTTTCCCTTCTCGCCCTCCTCAGGAAACAGTTCTTCTCGCCCTCCTCAGTGTATATCAGTTCCTTCTCGCAATCAGTGTATGTCTTCCCTTCTCGCCATCCCAGTGTATATTCGTTCTTTTTGCCCCCCTCGTGTTACAGTTATTCTGCCTCCTCAGTGTTTTCCCTTTCCTTCTCGCCTTCCCGGTATATCAGTTCCTTCTCTCCCCCCGCAGTTAATCAGTCCTTCTCGCCCTCCACAGTGTATACCATTTCCTTCTCGCCCCCCTCAGTGTTTTCAGTTACTTCTCCCCCTTGTGTATCCAGTTCCTTCTCCCCCTCCACAGTTTTAAATCGTTACTTCTCGCCCCCCCTCAGTGTATATCAGTTCCTTCTCGCCCTCCTCAGTGTATACCAGTTCCTTCTCGCCCCCCTCAGTGATATGGGTTTCCCTTCTCGCCCCCTCAGTGATATCAGTTCCTTCTCGCCCTCCTCGTGTTATCATTTCCTTCTCGCCCTCCTAGTGAATATCATTCCTTTCGCCTCCCAGTGTATCAGTTTTTTCTCGCCCCCTCAGTGTATATCAGTTCCTTTCTCTCCCTCCGCAGTGTTATCAGTTCTTCTGCCCCCCCTCAGTGTATATCATTTCCCTTCTCGCCCCCCCACATGTATCCCAGTTCCTTCTCGCCCTCTCAGTGATATCATTTCCCTTCTCTCCCCCCGCATGTATTCAGTTACTTTCGCCTCCTCAGGTATCAGTTCCTTCCGCCCCCCTCAGTGTTCCCATTTCCCTTCGCCCCTCAGTGTATTCTTCCCTTCTCGCCTCCTCGTGTATACCATTTCCCTTTCTCCCCTCCTCAGGTATATCAGTTCCTTCTCGCCCTCCTCAGTGTATATCAGTTCTTTTCGCCCCCCTCGGAATTCAGCCCCTTCTCCCCCCCCCCAGTTTATATCCGTTCCTTGCCCACTCGTGTATATCAGTTTCTTCTGCCCCCCTCAGGTATTTCAGTTCCTTCTCGTCCCCTCAGTGTATATCATTTCCCTTCTCGCCCTCCTTGTGTATCTCAGCCCCTTCTTGCCCCCTCAGTGTATATCAGTTCCTTCCCCCCTCCTCAGTGTTACAGTTCCTTCTCTCCCCCCGCGTGTATATCAGTTCGTTTCGCCTCTCAGTGTATATCTTTCCCTTCTCTCCCTCCTTATGTATCTCAGCTCTTTTGCCCTCTCAGTGTATAAAAGTTCCTTTCCCCCTCTCAGTGTATCTCAGTTCCTCTAGCCCCCCTCATTTGTATATAGTTCCGTCTCGCCCTCCTAGTGTTATCATTTCCCTTCTCCCCCTCCGCAGTGTTTCGTTCCTTTCGCCCTCCTCAGGTTTATCATTTCCCCTTCTCTCCCACCTCAGTGTTATCAGTTTCTTCTCGCCCCCCTCCGTGTATATCATTCCCTTTCTCGCCCCATAGTGTATATCGTTTTTTGCCCCCCGCATGTATATCAGTTCCTTCTCCCCCCCCTCATGTTATCGTTTTTCTTCCCACCTCAGGTTATGTTTTTTCTCCCCCACCTCAGTGATATCAGTTCCTTTTCCCCCCCTCATGATATTTTTTTTTCCTTCTCCCCACCTCAGTGTATATCAGTTTTTCTCCCCCTCCGCAGTGTATATCTTTCCTTCTCCCCCTCCTCAGTGTATATCATTTCCTTCCTCCCACCTAGTGTATTGTTCTCTCGCCCCCCTCGTTTTTATCGTTCCTTCTCTCCCTCCTCAGTGTATATCAGTTCCCTTCTCCCCCTCATCAGTGTATATCATTTCCCTTCTCGCCACTCGTGTATATAGTTTTTCTCGCCCCCCTCAGTGTATATCGTTCCTTCTCGCCCACCTGTGTAATCAGTTTTTCTCCCCCCCCTCAGTGATATCTTTCCCTTCTGCCCTCCTCAGTTATAAGTTCCTTCTCGCCCCCTCAGTGTATATCAGTTTTTTACCCGCCCCCTTGTGTATTCAGCTCCTTCTCGCCCTCCTCAGTTATAATTTTCTTCTCGCCTCCTAGTGTTCCGTTCCTTCTGCCCCCCCTCAGTGTTATCAGTTCCTTTCGCCCCCCCAGTGTATATCATTTCTTCTCCCCCTTCTCGTGTTTTTCAATTCTTTCCCCCTCCTCGGTATACCAGTTCCTTCCGCCTCTCGTGTATATCAGTTTTTTTGAGTGTACATGTTCTTTCCCCCTTTTTCAGTGTAAAAATTTCCTTCCGCCACTCAGTGTATATCATTTCCTTTCGCCACCTCAGTGTATTCAGTTTCTTTCGCCCCCCTCATGTTATCAGTTCCTTCTGCCCTCCTCAGTGTATATCATTTCCCTTTCTCGCCATCTCAGTGTATATCAGTTTCTTTCCCCCCTTTTTCAGGTAATCAGTTCCCTTCTCGCCCCCCTCAGTTATATCATTTCCCTTTCCCTTTCCCTCAGTGAAATAGTTCCTTCTGCCCTCCTTGTGTATTCACTCCTTTCCCCCTCCTCAGTGTATTCTTTCCCTTTCTGCCCTCCCATGATCTCGGTCCCTTCTACCCCTCCTCAGTGTATATCATTTCCCCTTCTCGCCCCCCTCAGTGTATATATTTCCCCTTCTCGCCTCCTCAGTGTATATCAGTTCCTTTCTCGCCCCCTCAGTGTATATCAGTTTTCTTCTCCCCCCTCCTCAGTTTTATCATTTCCTTTCCCCACCCTCTGTGTTTTAAAAGTTCCTTTCCCCCTCCTCAGTGCATATCAGTTCCTTCTCGCCCCCCTCGTGTATAAATTTCCCTTTCTCCCCTCCTCGTGTATTAAGTTCCTTCTCGCCCTCCTCAGTGTATATAAGCCTTCTCGCCTCCCAGGTATTAAGTTCCTTCTCGCCCTCCTCGTGTTTTTAAAGTTCCCTTTTCGCCCTCCGGTTTTAAAAATTTCCCTTCTCCCCCCCTCAGTGTTTTAAAAGTTCCTTTCGCCCCCCTCAGTGTATATCATTTCCCTTCTCGCCCTCCTCAGTTATATCATTTCCTTCTGCCCTCCCAGTGTATATAAGTTCCTTCTAGCCTCCTCAGTGTTATCGTTCCTTCTCCCCCTCCTCGTTTTAAATCAGTTCCTTCTCCCCCCTCCTCGTGTATCAGTTCCTTCTCCCCCTCTCAGTGTATATCATTTCCCTTCTCCCCCCTCCTCGGTATATCATTTCCTTCTCGCCCTCTCAGTGTATATCGTTCCTTTCGCCCTCCCAGTGTATATCTTTCCCTTCCCCCCCTCAGTGATATCTTTTCCTTTCCCCCCCTTCAGTGATATCATTTCCCTTCTCGCCCCCCTCAGTGTAATTTTTCCTTCTCGCCCCCCTCAGTTATATCGTTCCTTTGCCTCCCAGTGTTATCATTTCCCTTCTCCCCCTCTAGTGTTATGTTTCTTTGCCCCTCAGTGAAAATCATTCCTTCTGCCCCCCTCAGTGCAATGGACCCTTCTCGCCTCCTCAGCGTAACAGTTCTTCCCGCCCCCCTCAGTGTATATCATTTCCCTTTCGACCTCTCAGTGTATATCAATTCCTTCTCGCCCTCCTCAGTGTATCAGTTCCCTTTCGCCCTCCTCAGTGCATATCAGTTCCTTTCGCCCTCCTCGTGACATAGGCCTTTCCCCCTCCGCAGCGTATTCAGTTTTTTCTCGCCCCCTCAGGTATATCAGTTCTTCTCGCCCCCCTCAGTGTATATCGTATCTTCTCGCCCTCCTTGTGTATAGATTTCTTCCCTCCCTCCTCGTGTATACATTTTTCCCCCACTAGTGTTCCTTTCCCTTCTCTCCCTCCGCGTGACATCAGTTCCCTTCGCCCCCCTCTGTTATCTTCTTCTCGCCCCCAGTGTTTCAGTTCCTTTTCCGCCCTCCTCAGGTTATAGTTCCTTTCGCCCCCAGTGTATATCTTTCCCTTTCGCCCCCCTCAGGGGGATATCAGTTCTTTGCCCCCCTCGTGTATATCAGTTCCTCGCCCCCCTCAGTGTAAATCAGTTCTTCTCGCCCCCCCCAGTGTATATCAGTTCCTTCTCGCCCTCAGTTTGTCGTTCCTTTCCCCATTCGTGTAATGTTTTTCTTCCCCTCCTCAGGTATTCAGTTACTTTCGCCTCCTCAGGTTTTACCATTTCCTTCTCGCCCTCCTCGGTATATATTTTCCTTTTCCCCCTCCGCAGTGTATATATTTCCTTTCGCCCCCCACAGTGTATACCAGTTTTTCCCCCTCCTAGGTATATCATTTCCTTTCGCCCCCCCTCGGTTATCAGTTACTTCTCCCCCTCCTCAGGATATCGTTCCTTAACGCCCTTTCGTGTTATCAATTCCCCCCCCTCCGTGTATACCGTTCCTTTCCGCCCTCCTCAGTGTATATCAGTTTTTTTCCCATTCTCAGTGTATTTTCGTTCCTTCTCGCCCCCCTCAGTGTATATCAGTTCTTTCTCCTCCTCAGTGTATATCAGTTTTTCTCCCCCTTTCAGTGTATATAAATTTTCCTCGCCCCCCTCAGTGTATCCCAGTTCTTCCCCCCTCCTCAGTGTATATCATTTCCTTTCGCCCCCCTCGTGTATATCAGTTCTATTCGCCCTTTCAGTGTATATCAATTCCTTCTCGCCCCCCTCAGGTATCCCAGTTCCTTCTCGCCCTCCTCAGTGATTAGTTTCTTTTCTCCCCCCTCAGTGTATATAAATTCCTTCTCGCCCCCCTCAGTGTATATCATTTCCTTCTCGTTCTTCAGGTATTCATTTCCTTTTCTGCCCACCCAGTGTATATCGTTTTTTCGCGTCTCAGTGTTAAACATTTCCCTTCTCCCCCCCCTCGTGTTCCCATTTCCTTTCCGCCCCCTCAGTGTATATCAGTTTCTTTTTCCCTCCTCAGTGTATATCAGTTCCTTCTGTCTCTCGTGATATCAGTTCTTCTCGCCACCTCAGTGTATATCAGTTTTTTCTCGCCCCCCCTAGTGTTATCAGTTCCTTCTCGCCCTCTCAGTGTATATGTTCCTTCTCGCCCCCCTCAGTGTATTGGGTCTTCTAGCCCCCCTCAGTGTATTTTAGTTCCTTCTCGCCCTCCCAGTTTTATCATTTTCTTCTCCCCCTTCAGTGTATATCGTTCCTTCTCCCCCTCCCAGGTTATCAGTTCCTTCTCGCCTCCTCAGGTATCTGGTTTCCCTTTCTAGCCCTCCTCAGTGTTATCATTTCCCTTCTCGCCCCCCCCTCGTGTATATCAGTTCCTTTCGTCCCCCTCGTGTATTCGTTCCTTCTCTCCCCCTCGGTATATCAGTTTCTTCCGCCCTCCTCAGTGTTATCATTTCCCTTCTCGCCCCCCTCAGTGTTCTCTTTCCCTTTACCCCTCCTCAGTGTATATCAGTTTTTTGCTCCTCGTGTATATCAGTTCCTTTCGCCCCCCTCAGTTATACAGTTCCTTCTCGCCCCCTCAGTGTATATCTTTTCCTTCTCCCCTCCTGTGTATATCATTTCCCTTCTCCCTCCCAGTGTATTTCAGTTCCTTTTTTGCCCTTCTCTGTGTAATAGTTCCTTCTCCCCCTTTCAGGTTATCATTCCTTCTCGCCCTCTCATGTATACATTCCCTTCTCGCCACCTCAGTGTTATCTTTTCCTTTCGCCCCCTCGTGTAATCAGTTCCCTTTCCCCGCCCCCTCAGTGTTTTCATTCCCTTTTCCCCCTTTTTGTGTATATCAGTTCTTCTCCCCCTCCTCAGTTATATCATTTCCCCTCGCCCTCCCGTGTTATCATTTTCCTTCTGCTTCCTCGTGTATTCAGTTCCTTCTCCCCCCTCAGTGATAAGTTTTCTTTTAGTGTAATAGTTCCTTCTGCCTTCTCAGTGTTTTTATCATTCCTTCTCGCCCCTCAGGTATTCAGTTTTTTCCCCCCCCCTCAGTGTATTCAGTTCCTTCTCGCCCCCCTTTTAGTGTATCCAGCCCCTTTTCTCGCCCTTTTAGTGTATATCAGTTCCTTTCCCCCTTCAGTGTTTATCAGTTCCTTTCTTGCACTCCTCAGTTTATCTCAGTCCTTCTCGCCTTCAGTGTATATCGTTCTTTCGCCCTCCTCAGGTATATAGTTCCTTCTCGCCCCCCTTCGTGTTATCGTTCCTTCTCCCCCCCTCCCAGTGTATATGTTTCTTCTCCCCCTCCTCGTGTATACCAGTTCCTTCTGACCCCTCAGTGTATATCTTTCCTTCTCGCCCCCCTTCAGTGTAATCAGTTCCTTCTCGCCTCCTCAGTGCCCCTGTTACTAAAAACAACTATGTTTAAAATGAACTCATATTTCTCATATTTCTACGTTTATTAACCATTTTGGGTTCTTTTTACATATGGGGTCCATTTTTTTGTTTCCCTCTAGCACTGTAGTTTCCATTAAATTGACTTTTATTCATTCAATAATTTTATTTTTTCGCCACCTATTTATAAAAAAGAAATAAGAAGGATTATGACTTATCTCCACTGGGATGGAAAAAAAAACCCCAGTGAATCAACATTAAGAAATGCGGCGATAAACCCTAAATTTTAACATTTTTCACAACAAACACTTTTCGGAGAAGTAATATGATTTTTTAATGTAAAAATATCGCTATTTCTACAACTACATGTAAAGTTTTCAAAATTTTTGACATCAATGACATACTTATATAGAAAGCCGCTTGTTATGTGGCATTTTGCACAAATTAGGTCGTTAGTAGGAGCGACCCACAAGTCACTAACGCCCGGTTCATTTTTGATGAGTGAACAGGGGGCGCAGGTGTTTTCGGGGAAAACTCCCCAATGTTTACCAGCCGTACCCGGGGAGTTCGAATCCTGACCTTGGGGGGTGAGTGCGTAGCCCTCGACCCAGGGAACCATAAACAAATTCCCCAACCGGGAATCGAACTGGACATCGGGGGAAACCACGTATCCCGCCACTGCCACATAGTTTGATACTTTGGAAAAAAAAAGCGCACAGTATAGAGGGAAGAAGTCTATCTGTGACACGATTTTTTTTAGAGAAATGTTGTTTTAAAAACTCTCGTTTAAATACGAGCATGGGGAGCCTAATATTTCTAGAAGAATAAAATGTTTTGGATTATGTTGGCGGTTGCCCTTGCGGCTGAAAAGCCACAAAACCCCCTCTCACGTCTGCCCCAAAATAATTAGAATTTTACCGGTGCTTTTCTTCAAGGGAGTTCCAAGCCACTCATACCCAGGCCTGCACACACGTTTCCGCCCATATGTTGTAGGATTTCTCTCAGGTATTTTCTCCCCCATGGGTTTTAGAGTGTCTTCGCACACGCTCTGCCCCGTTTTTTTCCATTTTCATGCTTCAAGTGAGATTTTCCTCACCAGGGACCCCGCCCAGCCGCCCCCCCTTTAATTTTCCCGCTTTACCGCTCCTCGCCCCTGCCACTGCCCTCGCCCCCAGGAAGTCCCGGTGTTTACTTACCCGTGGTTTCTTACTTTTAAAAGTCCGACCTCTTGTCTGAAAATTTTGTCAGCTATTTCCCACCCATTTTGAAGAATAGAAGAAATATTCACCATCTTCCAGCCCATTTTTCTGGGTCCAGCTATCTGTGTCAAAGTGACTTTGGGATTCTCTTTATAGGGCGTGTTGTGTTTTAGGCACCGGATTGTAAATTTAGAGTTCCCGAAGACATTTCCGGGTGATCGGCAAAACTCCAATAAAAAATAAAAAAAAAAAAATGAAAAACAAATGAAAAAAGGAAAGATTGGATGAGTTTTGTGTCCTTTAGTACACTTTAGGCGGAGCTTAGAAAACCCATCTTATACCAGGGGTTCCCCCTAACAATATATATATATATATATATATATATATTTTTATATATATATATATTTTATAATATATAATATATATATATATATATATTTTATATTTTTTTCTTTCAAAACACCGCCGTATCCCCCCGAGGTGGGGTGGCCCCAAAAAAGGAAAAACAAAAAATTTTCCTTTATATTTGTAATATATACAGGAGAAGGGGTTTTAGCCCCCTTTTCCTGGCATTTTTTTCGCCTCTTACAACACGATAGTTGGAGGAAAAATTCTGTTCCACTTCCCATGGAGTAAAAGGAAATAAACAAGAACAAGGCTGTAAGAAAATAGAAGAAAAACCAGAGGGGTGTGTATACATAGCTTTTAATGTATGGTAGTGTGACCCAAGTGTAAGCAGAAGTGAAGAGTACCTGAAACCCTTTATGTTTATGAGACAGAAAAAAAACACCAGCCTTTCCCACCATCGTGTAAAAAAATTACAGGTTACGTTTTAACTCATTTGGAGGACGGTAGTACCCCCTGGGCGGTTGGTCTACCAACCTATACCTAGGATATTTATTATATTATTTTTATTTTAATATATAATATATATATTTATATTTTTATTATTATATATATAAATTTTTATATATATATTTAACAATCGGCCCCTCCCCCGAGGAGGGTGACCAAAAAAAAGAAAAACCCCAAAAGGAAAAATTTTTATCATCTTCAACACTTTCCCCCCATCCAGTAAACACTGTTTTTGCGAGGTGCTCAGAAAACAACGTTAGAAGCAATATGTTAAAGATACCCCAAATATCCCTCCAAAAATGCCCAAAATCCCAAAACCCCCCCCTTTTAAAGGCAGGATTGTATTCCCATTTCAGGACCAAGTCCCCCGGTATATAAAAAATAACGGTTTCCTGAAAACCTTCACAAATATTACCCCGTACATCCAACGCTCGTAGGTCCCAAAAAAATTATCTCCATTCATCCTATCTAAAACGCTTCGCATGGTTTTGGAAGTCCAAGCCATCGCCCCCAAAACCTCCTTTTCCCCCCTCCATCCCTTTTTGGGGACCCCCACCCCGCCTTCCTTTCCTAAGATTTATACGTCTCCTTATTTATTTGATCCGTTTTCTCTAAAAAGATCAAAAACCCCAACAACCCCTTTTTAGCCTTGACTTTCTTTTTTAATCCACACCCTTTTTTAATTTTCCCCATCCGAAATTTTTTGCATAAAATTTACCCCAAAATTGCTTTGTAAGGACATCTCCCCTGCCCCCAACAGCCTCCCCCGCTGGGGTTTACAACCCAACATCAATCCTGTAAGGTGTTGGTATAAACTTTCTACATTCCCCTTACACAAAAAACCCCCCTAAAAGACAGAAGTTACGACGACGTTTCGGTCCGATTGGACCTTGCGCACCTAACAGGGTGGGCAGGACGGCTAATATGGCGGAAGAGTTTGGGGGTAGTTGGGGTGGGAGTGTAGTAGTAGTAGTACAAGAATTGTATTAAAACCACAGGATGAAATGGGCAATGCACAACACCCGGGACCCACCCTAGCGTTTCGCATCCAGCCAGCCCTGGTGGGGAAACGTCCCAAAAAAGACACCAGACGCGAATGTGTGATCCTCAGTTCCTTTCCCGCAGAAAATTTTCCCCTCTTTATAATTCGTTCTCCGTTGGCTACCCTTCCCATTTCTAGACTTTTGCCCTCTCACGTGCTAAACGCAATTTCTTCTCTCCAAAACTCTTACTCATGGGAACTCTTCTATCCTCTGCCTTCCCTCATTTCCGGTCTTTTAATCAACAATTCTCTCCGTCCCTTAGACATCAAGTTACCCTTCCGCCGGGACTAACACTCTTCGCACTAATTCTCGTTCATACCTCTCCTCCCTCTACAGATGTTCCTGGTGTCTAACTCTATTTCTTTCTCTCCTGTCCTCTTCAATACTTTGGAGAAACTGGTCGATCTCTTTCTGACAGACTTAGGGAGCACAAAAATAGTGTTAGGCTTTCCAACACTAACAATGCTCTTTTCTGTCACGTCAGAGATCATAGCCTCCTATTGATGGTCTTCTGCTAAAAAATGTCTTCCCTACTTCCCAACCGAACAGTCGCCGTTTTAGTTGAATCCTCTGTTATACACAACTTTCCTTGTATGAACCTTAGCCTGGTTCGTCTCTGTAGATGCCTTTCCTCTCCCACTACATTGTAAAATGCTCCAAACTTCAGAACACCCCTGACTTAACCTGAATCCTCATTTTTTCTTCTTCTCTTCTTTTTCTTCTTCCTCTTCCCCCTTTTCCCCTTTTCCTTTTCTCCTCTGGGTTGTCTTTTCTCTCTCCTGTCTCGTGTTTCTGTTCCTTCTTTATTTTATTTCACCACTTCCCCTTTCACGCACCTCAGTGCGCTTGCTCTCCCTCTGTGGGTTTCTAGCTCTCTTGTAGTGCTCCCTTCCTTTGTATTTGACTAGCTCGTCTTCCTTATTTCCACTTTTTACCAATACCACTACTACTAACCCCTTCTTCTTCTACTACATCTACTGTTGAATTAGACACATGTTTCGGCGTCTGGTTGTCTTTGTTGTGGACGTTTCGCCATCCAGTGGCTGGCTGGATGGCGGACGTCTACGGTGGGGATGCCCGGGTGTTGTGCATGTGTTTATTTCATCTGTCGGTATTATATTACAATTTTTTGTACTACTTTCTACTACTACTACCACTACCACTACCCCACCTCTTCCTGCCTATATATAGCCGTCCTGCTCCACCTCAATGGTCCAATTCGGACCCAAAACGTCGTCGTAAGTTCTGTCTTTTATGTGCGGGTTATTTGTGTATTTGTTCCAGTCACGGAGTGCCTTTTGGGTTTTTATATTACATTTTTTC
>NW_026473227.1:0-10196 GCF_026875155.1 Cherax quadricarinatus | reverse complement strand
CTGCAGCGTTATTTGGTTGATGTCGTCAGGAGATGTGCCCTGGTGTGTTATACTCACCCCAAGATCTTTTTCCTTGAGTGAGGTTTGTAGTCTCTGACCCCGTAGACTGTACTCCGTCTGCGGCCTTCTTTGCCCTTCCCCAATCTTCATGACTTTACACTTGGTGGGATTGAACTCCAGGAGCCAATTGCTGGACCAGGTCTGCAGCCTGTCCAGATCCCTTTGTAGTTCTGCCTGGTCTTCGATCGAGTGTATTCTTCTCATCAACTTCACGTCATCTGCAAACAGGGACACCTCAGAGTCTATTCCTTCCGTCATGTCGTTCACAAATACCAGAAACAGCACTGGTCCTAGGACTGACCCCTGCGGGACCCCGCTGGTCACAGGTGCCCACTCTGACACCTCGCCACGTACCATGACTCGCTGCTGTCTTCCTGACAAGTATTCCCTGATCCATTGTAGTGCCTTCCCTGTTATCCCTGCTTGGTCCTCCAGTTTTTGCACCAATCTCTTGTGTGGAACTGTGTCAAACGCCTTCTTGCAGTCCAAGAAAATGCAATCCACCCACCCCTCTCTCTCTTGTCTTACTGCTGTGTGTGTGCGGGTGTGTGTTTGTGCTGGTGTGTGTGTGTGTATGCTGATGTGTGTGTGCTGGTGAGTGTGACCTGGTGTTTGTGTGCTGGTGTGTGTGTGCTGGTGTGTGAGTGCTGGTGTGTGTGTGCTGGTGAGTGTGACCTGGTGTGTGTGTGCTGGTGTGCGTGTGCTGGTGTGTGAGTGCTGGTGTGTGTGTGCTGGTGTGTGTGTGTGTGCTGGTGTGTGTGTGCTGGTGTGTGTGTGTGTGTGTGCTGGTGTGTGTGTGCTGGTGAGTGTGAGCTGGAATGTGTGTGCTGGTGTGTGTACGTGTCCTGGTGTGTGTGTGCTTGTGTGTGTGTGTGCTGGAGGGTGTGTACTGGTGAGTGTGTGCTGGTGTGTGTGTGCTGGTGTGTGTGTGTTCTGGTGTGTGTACTCACCTAATTGTACTCACCTAATTGTGGTTGCAGGGGTCGAGACTCAGCTCAAGGCCCCGCCTCTTCACTGATAGCTACTGGATCCTCTCTCTCTCTGCTTCCTGAGCTTTGTCATACCTCTTCTTAAAACTATGTATGGTTCCTGCCTCCACTACTTCACTTGCTAGGCTATTCCACTTGCTGATAACTCTATGACTGAAGAAATACTTCCTAACGTCCCTGTGACTCGTCTGAGTCTTCATTTTCCAGTTGTGACCCCTTGTCCCTGTGTCCCCTCTCTGGAACATCCTATCTCTGTCCACCTTGTCTATTCCCCGCAATATCTTGTATGTCGTTATGCTGTAGGAGTTATTTGGTTGATGTGTGCCTCCGGTGATGTGCTCGGTGTTATGGTCACCCCAAGGTCTTTCTCCCTGAGTGAGGTCTGTAGTCTTTGTCCACGTAGCCTATACTCTGTCTGGTGTGTGTGTGCTGGTGTGTGTGTGCTGGTGTGTGTGTCCTGGTGTGTGTGTGTGTGCTAGTGTGTGTGTGCGGGTGAGAGTGTGATGGTGTGTGTGTGCTGGTGTGTATGTGTGCTGGTGTGTGTGTGCTGGTGTATGTGTGTGTGTGGTGTGCGTGTGCTGGTGTGTGCTGTTGTGTGTGTGCTGGTGTGTGTTTGCTCGTGTATGGTGTGTGTGCTGGTGTGCGTGTGCTGGTGTGTGCTGTTGTGTGTGTGCTGGTGTGTGCGGGCTGGTGTGTGTGTATGCCTGTGTGTGTGTCCTGGTGTGTGTGTGCTGGTGTGTGTGTGTGTGGGTGTGTGTGTGCTGGCGTGTGTGTGCTGGGGTGAGTGTTTGTGCTGGTGTGTGTGTGTGTGTGTGTGTGTGTGTGTGTGTGTGCTGGTGTGTGTATGCTGGTGAGTGTGTGCTTGTGAGTGTGTGCTGGTGTGTACTCACCTATTTGTACTCACCTATTTGTGGTTGCAGGGGTCGAGTCCTAGCTCCTGGCCCCGCCTCTTCACCGGTTGCTACTGGGCCCTCTCTCTCCCCGCTCCATGAGCTTTATCAAACCTCGTCTTAAAACTGTGTATGGTTCCTGCCTCCACTACGTCATTTTCTAGGCTATTCCACTGCCTTACAACTCTATGACTGAAGAAATACTTCCTACTATCTCTCTGACTCATTTGTGTCTTCAACTTCCAATTGTGGCCTCTTGTTTCTGTGTCCCCTCCCTGGAACATCCTGTCTTTGTCCACCTTGTCTATTCCACACAGTATTTTATATGTCGTTATCATGTCTCCCTCTGACCCTCCTGTCCTCCAGTGTCGTCAGGCCGATTTCCCTTAATCTTTCTTCATAGGACATTCCCCTTAGCTCTGGAACTAACCTTGTCGCAAACCTTTGTACTTTCTCTAGTTTCTTGACGTGCTTTATCAAGTGCGGGTTCCAAACAGGTGCTGCATACTCCAGTATGGGCCTGACATACACGGTGTACAGTGTCTTGAATGATTCCTTACTAAGGTATCGGAAAGCTGTTCTCAGGTTTGCCAGGCGCCATATGCTGGCAGCAGTTATCTGATTGATGTGTGCTTCCGGAGACATGCTCGGTGTTATACTCACCCCAAGATCTTTCCCCTTGAGTGAGGTTTGCAGTCTTTGGCCACCTAGCCTATACTCTGTCTGGGGTCTTCTGTACCCTTCCCCTATCTTCATGACTTTGCATTTGGCAGGATTAAATTCGAGAAGCCATTTTCTGGACCAGGTGTCCAGTCTGTCCAGGTCTCTTTGAAGTCCTGCCTGGTCTTCATCAGATTTAATTCACCTCATTAACTTCACATCATCTGCAAACAGGGACACTTCTGAATCCAACCCTTCCGTCATGTCGTTCACATATACCAAAAATAGCACTGGTCCTAGGACCGACTCCTGTGGGACCCCGCTCGTCACAGGTGCCCACTGTGATACATCATTACGTACCATGACTCGTTGTTGCCTCCCTGTCAGGTATTCTCTGATCCATTGCAGTGCCCTTCCTGTTATATGCGCCTGATGCTCTAGCTTCTGCACTAATCTCTTGTGAGGAACTGTGTCAAAGGCCTTCTTGCAGTCCAAGAAGATGCAATCAACCCACCCCTCTCTCTCTTGTCTTACTTCTGTTATTTTATCGTAGAGCTCCAGAAGGTTTGTGTGTGCTGGTGTGTGTGTGTGTGCTGGTGTGTGTCTGCTGGTGTGTGTGTGTGTGCTGGTGTGTGCGTGCTGCTGAGTGTGTGCTGGTGTGTGTGTGCTGGTGTGTGTGTGTGTGCTGGTGTGTGTGTGCTGGTGTGTGTTTGCTGGTGTGTGTGTGTGCTGGTGTGTGTGTGTTCTGGTGAGTGTGTGCTGATGTGTGTGTGCTGGTGTGTGTGTGTACTCACCTTAATTGTACTCACCTAATTGTGGTTGCAGGGGTCGAGACTCAGCTCCTGGCCCCGCCTCTTCATCTGATCCCTACTGGGTCCTCTCTCTCTCTGGTTCCTAAGCTTTGTCATACCTCTTCTTAAAACTATGTATGTTTCCTGCCTCCACTACTTCACTTGCTAGGCTATTCCACTTGCTGACAGCTCTATGACTGAAGAAATACTTCCTAACGTCACTGTGACTCGTCTGAGTCTTCAGCTTCCAGTTGTGACTCCTTGTCCATGTGTCCCCTCTCTTGAACATCCTATCTCTGTCCACCTTGTCTATTCCCCGCAGTATTTTGTATGTCGTTATCATGTCTCCCCTGCCCCTTCTGTCCTCCAGTGTCGTCAGTCCGATTTCCCTTAACCTTTCCTCGTACGACATTCCCTTGAGCTCTGGGACTAGCCTAGTTGCAAACCTTTTTACTTTCTCTATCTTCCTGACGTGCTAGACCAGGTGTTGGTTCCAGATTGGTGCTGCATACTCCAGTATGGGCCTAACATGCCCAGTGTACAGTGTCTTGAACGATTCCGTATTAAGGTATCTGAACGCTATTCTCAGGTTTGCCAGGCGCCCGTATGCTGCAGCAGTTATTTGGTTGATGTGTGCCTCCGGTGATGTGCTCGGTGTTATGGTCACCCTAAGGTCTTTCTCCCTGAGTGAGGTCTGTAGTCTTTGTCCACCTAGCCTATACTTTGTCTGGTGTGTGTGTGCTGGTGTGTGTGTGTGTGTGTGTCCTGGTGTGTGTGTGCTGTTGAGTGTGTGCTGGTGTGTGTGTGCTGGTGTGTGTGTGCGCTGGTGTGTGTGTGTGCTAGTGTGTGTGTGCTGGTGTGTGTGTGCTGGTGTGTGTGTGCGCTGGTGTGTGTGTGTGTGTGCTAGTGTGTGTGTGCTCGTGAGTGTGTACTGGTGTGTGAGTGCGTCCTGGTGTGTGTGTGCTAGTGTGTGTGTGCTGGTGAGTGTGTGCTGTTGTGTGTTTTGTGTGGGGGTGTGGGTTGTGAGCTGGTGTGTGTGTATGCTGGTGTGTGTGTGTGCTAGTGTGTGTGTGCTGGATGTGTGCGTGTGCGTGGGTGTGTGTGTGTGTGTGCTGGTGTGTGTGTGCTGGTGTGTGTGTGCTGGTGTGTGTGGTGTGTGTGGGCTGGAGGGTGTTGTACTGGTGCGTGTTGGCTGTGTGGTTTGCGGTGGACTGTGTGTGTGTTTCGGAGATGTGTGTTGCTGGGAGTGTGTGTTGTGGTGTGTGTGCTGGTGTGGTGTGTGCTGGTGTGACGTGTGTCTGGAGTGTGTGTGGCCTGGTGAGGTGTGTGGCTGGTGTGTGTGTGTGCTGGTGTGTGTGATATGATGGTGTGGTGTGTGCTGGTGTGTGTGTGTTTGGGTGGTTGTGTGTGTTGCTGGGGTTGTGGTGTGTGCTGCTGCGTGTTTGTGCGCTGGTGTGTGTGTGTGTACGGGTGTGTGCGTGTGGTGTGTGTGTGCTGGTGTATGTGTGTGTGGTGGTGTGTGCTGGTGTGTGTGTTGTGCTGGTGTGTGTGTTTGTGCGGTGTGTGTGTGCTGGTGTGTGTGTGTGTGTGTGTGTGTCCAGGTGTGTGTGTGCTTGTGTTTGTTGTGCTTGTGTTGTGTAGTGCTGGTGAGTGTGTGTGGTGTGTGTGAGTGCGTGCTGGTGGGTGTGTGTGGTAGTGATTGTGTGTGCTGGTGAGTGTGTGCTGGTGTGTGTGTTGTGTTTGATGTTGTGTCCTGGTGTGTTTTGGTGTATGCTGGTGTGGGTGTGTGCTGCTGTATGTTTGTCCTGGTGTGTGCTGTGTTGTATTCTGGTGTGTGTTGTTGCTGGTGTGTGTGTCTGTGCTGGATGTGTTTGTGCTGGTGTGTTGGGTGTGCGTGTGCTGGTGTTTGTGTGCTTGTGAGTGTGTGCTGCTGTGTGTGTGCTGGTGTGTGTGTGGCTGGCGTGATGGTGTGCGTGCTGGTGTGTCTTGTGCGCTAGTGTTGTGTGCGCTGGTGCGTGTGTGCTGGTGTGGTGTGGTGTGCGTGCTGGTGTGTGGTAGTGTATGCTGGTGTACTCAATTTGTGGTTTGCAGGGGTGAGTCTTAGCTTCCTGACGCCTGGTGTGCGTGTGCTGGTGTGTCGTTGCGCTGCTGTTTGTGTGTATGCTGGATGTAGTGTGTGTGTTGCTGGTTGTGTGTGTGCTGGGAGTGTGAGTGGTGTGTGGTGCTGGTGTGTGTGTTGTGTGGTGTGTGTGCTGGTGTGTGTGTGCTAGGTGTGTGTGTGTGCTAGTGTGTGTGTGATGACTCTGAGTGTGTGCTTGTGTGTGTGTGTGGTGTGTGTGTGTTTGGCCTGGTGTGTGTGTGTGTGTTGTGATGGTGTGCGTGTGCTGGTGTGGGCTGGTTGTGGCCCCCTCCCCCCTGTGCTGGTGTGTGTGTTGATGTGTGTGCTGGTGTGTGCGTGCTGAGTGTGTGAGTATGCTGGGGTGTGTTGTGCTGGTAGTGTGTGTGCTGGGTTGTGTGTGTGTTGCTGGTGTGTGTGTGCTGTGTGTGTGTGCTGGTGTGTGCTGTTTGTTGTGGTTGTGTGTGTGTGTTTGTTGGTTGTGTGTGTATGCTGGGTGGTGTGCTGGTGAGGTGTTGTGCTGGTTAGTGTGTGTGGTGTGTGTGGGCTGCGTGTGTTGTGTCGTGTGTGCTGGTGTGTGTGTGCTGGTGTGTGTGTTTGTGTGGTGGTGTGTGTGCTGGTGTGTGTGTGCTGGTGTGTGTGTGTGTTGTGTGGTGTGTGTGTGTGTGTTTGTGGTGTGCTGGTTGTGTGTGTGTGCTGGTGAGTTGTGCTGGAGAGTTGCGGGTGTGGTGTGTGGTGTGCTGGTGTGTGTGTGTGCTGGTGTGTGTGCTGGTGGGGGTGTGCTGGTTAGTGTGTGCGGGTGTGTGTGTGCTGGTGTGTGTTTGTGTGGTTTTTGCTGGTGTGTGTGTGCTGGTGGGTGTGTGCTGGTGGGTGTGTGCTGGAGGTGTGTGCTGGTGTGTGTGTGTACTCACCTAATTGTACTCACCTAATTGTGGTTGCAGGGGTCGATACTCAGCTCCTGGCCCCGCCTCTTCACTGATCGCTACTGGGTCCTTCTCTTTCTGCTTCCTGAGCTTTGTCATACCTCTTCTTAAAACTATGTATGGTTCCTGCCTCCACTACTTTCACTTGCTAGGCTATTCCACTTGCTGACAACTCTATAACTGAAGAAATACTTCCTAACGTCCCTGTGACTCGTCTGAGTCTTCAGCTTCCAGTTGTGACCCCTTGTCCCTGTATCCCCTCTCTTGAACATCCTATCTCTGTCCACCTTTCTATTCCCCGCAGTATCTTGTATGTCGTTATCATGTCTCCCCTGACCCTTCTCTCCTCCAGTGTCGTCAGTCCGATTTCCCTTAACCTTTTTCCACGTACGACATTCCCTTGAGCTTTTGGACTACCCTTGTTGAAAAACCTTTGTATTTCTAAACTTCCTGACGTGTTTGCCCGGGTGGGGGTTCCAGCTGGTGCTGCATTTCCAGTATGGGCCAACATACAAAATGTACAGTGTTTGAAAGATTCTTATTATGGTATGGAACACTATTCTCAGGTTGACAGGCGCCCGTATGCTGCACGGTTATTTGGTTTGATGTGTGCCCCCGGTATGTGCTCGGGTTTATGGTCCCCCCAAGGTCTTTCTACGTGAGTGAGGTCTGTAGTCTTTGTCACGCCTTTTCTGTTGGTGTGTGTGTGCTGGGGGTTTGTGTGTGTGGGTGTGTTGGTGTGTGGTGTGGTGTGGTGTGCGTGGTGAGTGTGTGTGTGTTGTTTTGGGGTTTGTGTGTTGCTGGTGTGGTGTGCGTGGGTTGGGTTTGTGCTGTGTGTGTGTGTGGTGAGTGTGTAGGTGTGTGTGGGTCCTGCGTGTGTGTGTGCTTGTGTGGTTGCTGGTGAGTGTGTGCTGGTGTGTTGGGGTTGGGGTGTGTGCGTGTGTTTGTTGTGGTTACTGGTTGTGGTGTGTGTGCGGTGTGTGTGTGTGTGTGCTGATGTGTGAGTGCTGGTGAGGTTGTGGTGTGTGTGTGTGGTGTTGTTGTGTTTGGAGTGTGTGTACTGGTGAGTGTGGTGGTGTGTGTGTGCTGGTGTGTGTGTGTTTGGTGTGTGTTTTTTTTTGTGTGTGTGTGTGGGTGTGTGTGCTTGTGTGAGTGTGGGTGGTGTGTTTTCGGTGTGTTTTGTGTGGTGTGTGTGTGTGGGTGTGTGTGTGCTGGGGTGTGTGTGTGTGCTGGTGTGTGTTTGGTGGTGGTTGTGCTGGGTGGTGTGTGTGGTGTGTGTGCGTGTGTGGTGTGTGTGTGTGTGGTGTGTGTGTGCTGGTGAGTGTGTGCTGGTGCGTGGTGGGTGTGTGTGTGTGTGATGTGTGTTGGGGGTGTGTGTGCTGTGGTGTGTGCTGGTGTGTGTTTCTGGTGAGTGGTGCTTGGTGTGTGTGTGGTGGTGGTGTGTGGTGTGGTGTGTGGTGTGGGTGTGTGTGCGGGTGTGTGTTTGCTGGTGTGTGTGTGTGTGGCTGGTGTGTGGGCCCGGTGTTGTGGTGTAGTGTGTGTTGCTGGTGAGTGTGTGCTGGTTTTGTGTGTGCGTGTGGTGTGGGGTGGCTGGTGTGTGGTGCTGGTGGTGTGTGTGCAAGTGTGGTGTGTATCCCCTATTTGATTCACCTATTTGTGGTTGCAGGGGTCGATTATGTCCTGGCCCCACCTTTCGTGATTGCTATTAGGTCCTTTCCCCCTGCCCCATGAGTCTATCATACCTGCCTTAAAACTATGTATTTTCCTGCCCCCACACACCCAAATTCTAGGCTTTTCCCAGGGCCCTGACTTCCTATGACTGAAGAAATACTTCGTAAACCCCTTTTTGATTCATCTGGTCTTCAACTTTCAATTGTGACCTTTGTGTCTGTGTCCCATTCTGGAACATCCCATCTTTGTCCACCCCGTTATTTCCCCGCAGATTTTTTAAAGCGTTTTATGTCTCGTGACCCCCCTGTCCTCCAGTGTCGTCATGCCCCATTTCCCAAAATTCTTCATAGGACAATCCCGTAGCTTGGGGGCTAGTTTGTTTAAAAAACCCTTTTCCTTTTTAATTTTTTGACGTGCTTACTAGTGGGGGTTCCAAATGGTCTGTACCCAGTATGGGCTGGTAGTGGTGTACGAGTCTTAAAAAGAATCCTTACTGAGTTATCGGAACGCTATTCGTAGGTTTGCCAGGCGCCCGTATGCTGCAGCAGTTATCTGATTTATTTCGCCTCAGGAGATATGCCGGTGTTATACCCCCCCCCAGATCTTTTTCCTTGAGTGGGTTTGCGTCTTTGGCATCTAAACTAGTTGTGTTTCGGTCTTTTTTGCCCTTCCCCAATCTTTATGCTTTGCATTTGGAGGGTTAAAAATTTAAAAGGAGCCCGTTGCGGCCAGGTTGTGCCCGTCCAGGTCTCTTTGTAGTCCTGCCGATCCCCGTCGATTTGATTCTTCCTTATCTTACATCATCTGAAAACAAGGACACTCTGAGTTATCCCCTTTCCCTTATGTCGTTCACAATACCAAGAACAGCCCCGGTCCCAGGAGACCCGTGGAACCCCCCCTTTCACAGGCGCCCCCTTGGGCACCTTGTCGCGTTATGAGTCGTTGTTGCCCCCCTGTCAGATATTTTTATCCATTGCAGTCCCTTTCCCGTTATGTGAGTCTGGTCCCCTTTGCTTTTGCAGTAACCCCTTGGAGGGAACTGTGTGAAGGCCTTTTGCAGTCCAAAAATATGCAGTCGATCCCCCCCTCTCTTTTTGTCTTACATTGTCACCTTGTATAAAAATTAGTTTGGGTTTTTGACACAGGATTTTCCTTCCCCGAAACCCCTGTGGTTGTCAATTATACACTTGTTTTTTCCCAAGTGCCCCACCACTCTCTTGATGATCTTCTCCATGACCCTTTCATACTAACACGTTAGTGATACAGGTCTGTAGTGGTGTGTGGTGTGTGGTGTGCTTGGGGGTGTGTGTTGGGAGGAGCGTGGTGTGTGTGTGTGTGCTGGTGGTGTGGTGCTTGGTTTTGTGTGTGCTGGTGGGTTTTGTGCGGTGAGTGAGCGTGGTGTGTGTGTGTGCTGGGTGTGTGTGTTTTCTGGTGTGTGTGTGTGTATGCTGGTTGGGTGTGTAGCTGGTGTGTGTGTGTTGAGTGGGCGGTGTTGTGTGTGTGTGTTGTGTGGGTGTGTGTGTGTGGTGTGTGGTGTGTGCGTGTGTGTTGGGGTGTGTGTGCTGGGTGTGTGTGCGTGGTAGTGTGTGTGCTGTTGTGTGCTGGGTGTGTGTGCTGGTGTGTGTGTCGCTGGTGTTGTGTGTGTGTGTGTGGGGTGCTGGTGAGTGTGTCTGGTGGGTGTGGTCCCGTGTGTGTGTGTGTAGTGTGTGTGTGGGTTGGGAGTGTTGCTGGGTGTGTGTGTGTGGTGTGTGCGTGTGCTTTGTGTGTGATATTTTGTGTGTGTGTGTGTGGGTGTGTGTGTGTGGCTGATGTGTGAGTGTGGTGAGGTGTGTGGTGTGTGTGTGTGGTGTGTGTGTGTGTTTCTGGAGTGTGGTATGGTGGTGTGTGTGGTGGTGTGGCTGGTTGGGGGTTTTTGTTTGGTGTGTGTGTGTTTTTGGTGTGTGTGGGGTGTGTGTGCTTGTGTGAGTGTGCGGTGTGTGTGTTTTTGGTGTGTGTGTGCTGGTGTGTGTGTGCTGGTGTGGTGTGGCTGGGGTTGTTGTGTGTGTGTGGTTGTGTTTGTGGGTGAGTGTGTGCTGGTGTGGGGGTGTGTGGTGGTG
>NW_026473225.1:0-11882 GCF_026875155.1 Cherax quadricarinatus | reverse complement strand
GGGGTTTCCCTTAATTTTCTTTTTTGGGACGGGTTTCCCCCTTTCCAAATTTATTGTTCTGGAGGGGTTTTCCCTGTCATTTTATTGTTCCGGGACGGGTTTCCCTGTCATATTTCATTGTTCTGGACGGGTTTCCCTGTTATATTTCATTGTTCTGGACGGGTTTCCCTGTTATATTTCATTGTTCTGGACGGGTTTCCCTTCCATATTTCATTGTTCTGGACGGGTTTCCCTTCCATATTTCATTGTTCTGGACGGGTTTCCCTGTTATATTTCATTGTTCTGGACGGGTTTCCCTGTCATATTTCATTGTTCTGGACGGGTTTCCCTGTTATATTTCATTGTTCTGGACGGGTTTCCCTGTTATATTTCATTTTCCTGGACGGTTGTCCTGTCATATTTCATTGTTCTGAACGGGTTTCCCTGTCATATTATATTGTGAAAGATGGACTGTTGGTGAAGGTGATTGTGATGGACTTGTGGTGAAATTGATGTTAATGAGCTGGTGGTGATGGTGATGGATTGGTGATGAGGGTGATGAACTGGTGGTGAGGGTGATGAACTGGAGGTGAGGGTGATGGACAGGTGGTGAGGGTGATGGACAGGTGGTGAGGGTGATGGACTGGTGGTGAGGGTGATGGACTGGTGTTGTGGGTGATGGGTAGGTGGTGAGGGTGATGGACAGGTGGTGAGGGTGATGGACTGGTGGTGAGGGTGATGGACTGGTGGTAGGGGTCATGAAACTGGTCGTGAGGGTGATGGACTGGTGGTGATGGTGATGGGACTAGTTGTGAGGGTGATGGACTGGTGTTGTGGATGATGGGTAGGTGGTGAGGTAGGTCTACTGGTGGTGAGTGTGGACTGGTGTTAAGGGTTATGCACTTGTGGTGAGGGTTACGAACTGGTGGTGGGGTGATGAGCTGGTGGTGAGGGTTGATGAGGGTGGACTTTTGTTTAAGGGTGATAAACTGGTGGTGAGGGTTATAAGATGGTGGTGAAGGTCATGGACAGGTGGTGAGGGTGATGTACTAATGATGAGGGTATTTGACTGGTGGTGAGGGTGATGGACTAGTGTGAGAGTGATGGACTGATGGTGAGGGTGATGGACTGGGGGTGAGAGTGATGGACGGATGGTGAGGGTGATGGACTGGTGGTGATGGTGATGGACTGGTTGTGAGAGTGATGGACTGATGGTGAGGGTGATTACTAGGAGGTGAGGGTGATGGACTGGTGGTGAGGGTGATGGACTGGTTGTGAGAGTGATGGACTGATGGTGAGGGTGATATACTGGTGGTGAGGGTGATGGACTGGTGGTGATGGTGATGGACTGGTTGTGAGAGTGATGGACTGATGGTGAGGGTGATATAATGGTGGTGAGAGTGATGGACTGCGGTGAGGGGATGGACTGGTGGTGAGGGCAATGGACTGGGGGTGAGAGTGATTGACTGATGGTGAGGGTGATGGACTGTGGTGAGGGTGTTGGACTGGTGGTGATGGTGATGGACTGTGGTGAGGGTGATGGACTGGCGGTGAGGGTGATGGACTGGTGGTGATGGTGATGGACATGGGGTGAGAGTGATGGAGTGATGGTGAGGGTGATGGACTGGTGGTGAGGGTAATGGACTGGGGGTGAGAGTGATTGACTGATGGTGAGGGTGATGGACTGGTGGTGAGGGTGTTGGACTGGTGGTGATGGTGATGGACTGGTGGTTAATTGATGTGACTGATGGTGAGGATGTTGGACGGGTGGTGAGGGTGATGGACTGGTGGTGATTTTGATGGAATGATGGTGAGGGTGATGGACGGGTGGTCAGGTTGATGGACTGGTGGGGGGGAGGGTGTTGACTGGTGAATGTGAGGGTTACTGGTGGGGGGCCCGGGGTTAAAGGATAGTGAAGAGAGTGATGGATGGGTGGTAGGGTGACAAACTGTGACGATTGTGACGGGCGACTCAAGTTGTGATGAAAGACTGACGATTGTGTTGAACGACTGTTCGTTTTTTGCGTGAAAGACTGACGATTGGATAAATGACTATGATTGTGATAAAAACAAATTGACGATTGGGGGTGAACGATTACGATTGTGATGAAGGGAAGACGCTTGCGTGAACGACTGGCGATTGTAATGAAGACTTACGTTTTTGATAAACCCGTTGACGATTGTGACGAACGACTTACGTTTTGTGGCAAAACGTTTGGGCGATTGGATGAGCGACTGACGTTGTGTTTGAACGACGGACGATTGTGAAACGACTGACGATTGTGATGGACGACTGACGATTGTGGTGAGCGAAAGGCGCTTGTGATGAACGACTGCAAATTTTTGGTGAACAACTGAGCTTGGAGGGAACGACTGCCCTTTTTTAAACGACCGACTGAGGGTTTTGTGATGAATATTTGGGTTTGAGGGTGAGGGGACTGGCAATGAGGGTGTTTGGGACTCCCCATGAGGGTGAATAACCCGGGTAGTGAGGGTGATGGACTGGTGGTGGGGTTTTTGGACTGGTGGTGGCTTGAGGGGACTGTGGTGATGGTGATGGAATGGTGGTGGGGTGATGGATTGGTGGTGAGAGTGGGGAAATAGTGGTGAGAGTGAGGGGACTGATGGTGGGGGTGGGGGACTGGTGGTGGGGCGTGATGGATGGTGGTAAAGGGTGATGGACTGGTGGTGAGTGTTTTGGAAGGGTTTGGGTGAGGGTGATGGAATGGTGGTGGGTGATGGACGGGATGGTAAAGGGTGATGGACTGGTGATGGGGGTGAGGGAAATGGTGGGGGGGGGTGATAAAATGGTGGCAAGGAAAAAGGGGACGGTTTGGTGGGGGTGAGGGAAATGGTGGTGAGGGGGGAAGGGATTGGCGGTGAGTGTGATGGACTAAAATGTTGTGGGTGAGGGGGCCCCTGGTTGTGAGGGGGGAGGGAAAGGGGGTTGTGGGGTGATGGACGGGATTGTGAGGGGTGATGGGACTGGTTGTGAGGGGGGATGGATTGATTTTGTGGGTGATGGACTGGGTATGAGGTGAGGGGCTGGTGGTGAGGGTGGGGGACGGGATGTTGTGGGTGATGGACGGGGGTTGTGAGGGTGATGGACTGGTTGTGAGGGTGATGGACTGTTTGTGAGGGTGATGGAGGGTTTTTGAGGGTGATGGACTGGCGATAAAGGGGTGGGGGACTGGTGGTGAGGGGTGATGAATGCTGGTGGGGGGAAATTGAACTGGGGGTTTGGGGGTTTGTTTAAAGGGTGGCGATTGTGTTGGACGGGTTTTTGTGAGGGTGATGGACGGGTTGGTGAGGGTGAGGGGACTGGTGGGGAGGGTGAGGGGATGGGGTGGAGTGATGGACTGATGGGGGAGGGTGATGGACTGGTGGTGAGAGGGATGGATGGTGGGTGAGGGTGAGGGACTGGGGTGAGGGTGATGGGACTGGTGGTGGTGTGTTGGACTGGTTGGGGGGTGATGGGCTGATGGTGAGAGTGATGGATTTGTTGGTGAGGGTGATGGATGGTGGTGATTTGTGTTTGGGATGGTTTTGAGGGGTGTTTGGATGGTGGTGAGGGTAAAGGGGAACTGGTGGTGAGGCTGATGGATGGGGGTTTTTGAGAGTGAGGGGACTGATGGGAGGGTGATGGACGGGTTTGGTGGGGGTGATGGCTGAGGGGTGGGGTTTGGTGGATGGTGGGGGAGAGTGATGGCCCTGGGGGTTGAGGGTGAGGGAAATGGTGGTGGGGGGTGATGGACTGGTGGTGAGGCTGTGGACTGGGGGTGAGATTTAAAGGGGGACGGATGGTGAGGGTGATGGAAGGGTTTGGTGAGGGTGAGGGGACTTGGGGGTGGGGGGTTGATGGCTGGGGGGGTGAGGGTGAGGGGAATGGGGGGGTGAGGGGGGATGGATTTTTGGGGTTTGGGGGGTGATTACGGGTGGGGGTGAGGGTTTGGAGGGAAATGGTTGTGGGGTAAAGGGACTTGTGGTGAGGGGAGGGAGGGGTGGTGAGGGTGATGGACTGGTGGTGAGGGTAAAGGACTTTTGGTGAGGGTGATGGATGGGGGTGGGGGTTTTGATGGACTTGTGGGGGAGGGTGAGGGGAACTGGTGGGGGTTGGGGTGTTGGATTTGGTGGGGGAGGGGAAGGGACTGGTGGTGAGGGGGGGTTTGGACTTGTGGGAGGGTGAGGGAAATGGGGTGAGGGGGGGGATGGACTGGTGGTGGGGTGAGGGGACTGGTGGTGAGAGTGATAAAAAGGGAGGTGGGGTTGATGAACTGGTGGTGGGGTCATGAACTGGTGGTGGGGGGTGTTGGACTGGTGGTGAGGGTGAGGGATTTTGGGTGAGGGTGATGGACTTGTGGTGGAGTGATGGATGATGGTTAGGGTGATGACTTGTGGTGATGATGATGGACTGGTGGGGGGGGCGATGGATGGTGGGGGAGGGGGGGAGGGGACTGTTGGTGAGGGTGATGGATGGGGGTGGGGTGATGGACTGTTGGGGGAGAGTGATGGATGTTTGGTGGGGGGTGAGGGAAATGGTGGTGGGGGGTGATGGATGTTGGTGAGAGTGAGGGACTGATGGTGGGGGTTTGCGGAGGGTTTGGGAGGGTGAGGGATGTTGGTGAGGGGTGTTTTGGAGGGTGGTGAGGGTGAGGGAAATGGTGGTGAGGGTGATGGACTGTTGGTGAGGGTGTTTGGGAAGGTTTGGTGAGGGTGAGGGAAATTTTGGGGGAGGGGTGAGGGAACTGATGGGGGGAGGGTAATGGACTGGTGGTGAGGGGGGTGATGGTTTGGGGGTTTTGGGTTTTGATGGATTTGGTGGTGAAGGTGATGGATTTGGGGGTTTGAGGGCGAGGGGGTGGTGGGTTAAAGGAATGGTGGTGAGGGTGATGGGCTGTTTTTGGGGAGTGATGGGCTGTTTGTGAGGGTGATGGAGGGTGGGGGAAAAGGGTGATGGATTGGCGGTAAATTTGAACGGATTGGCCCGTGAGTGTGAGGGGACTGGTGGTGAGGGGGGATGTTGGTAAAAAAAAATGATTTTATTTGGGGGGTGATGGTGATGGCCCGGGGTGGGGGGGGGTGAGGGGATGTGGGGTGGGGGGTGACACCCTGGGATTTTTGTGACAAAGGCAAACTCCGATTGTGTGAAAAAATATATTGTCATGAGACTGCCCGATTGTGATGAAAGACTGACGTTTGTATAAAACGATTAAAGATTGTGGTAAAACGATTGACGATTGTGTTTGAACGACTGACGTTGCGAGGGAACGCTGACGATTTTTAAGAAAGGGGATTTTTCGATTGTGATGAAGGGACTGACGATTTTTGACGAACGATTACGATTTTTGTGAACGTTTTGACGATTGTGATAAAAGCTGACGTTGTGGTGAGCAACTGGGCTTGTGATGAACAACTGACGTTTAAAAGATGAACGACTGACGGTTGTTACGCCCGCTGACGATTTGATAAATATTGGTGAGGGTGATGGACGGGCCCCTGAGGGTGAGGGGTGATGGGAGGGTGAGGGGACTGGTGGTGAGGGTCATGGACTGGCAATGGGGGGGATGGACGGGTGGTGAGGGTGAGGGGCCCTGGTGGTGAGGGTGAGGGGACTGTGGTGATGGGAGGGGGACTGGGGTGAGGGTGAGGGGACTGGTGGTGAGGGTGATGGACGGGTTGGTGGGGTGAGGGCCTGGTGGTGAGGGTGATAAATGGTTGGGGGAAAGGGGTAAAAAAATGGTGGGAGGGGGGGTTTTTTGGACTGGTGGGTGAGGGTGGGGGGGACTGGGGGTTTGGGGGTGATGGATGGTGGTGTGGGGTGATGGAGGTGGTGAGGGTGATGGACTTTTGGGTTGAGGGTGATGGATGGGGGTGAGGGTGTGGACTTTTCGTGAGGGTGATGGATGGGGGTGGGGGGTTGGGATGGACTGGGGTGAGGGGATGGACTTTTCTGAGGGTGATTGGACTGGTGGTGAGGGTGATGGACTTGTGGTGGGGGGGATGGCCTTGGTGGGGGGGTTTGGGGTGTTTGGATGGTGGTGATTTTGATGGGACTGTTGGTGGGGTGAGAACTGGTGGTGGGGGTGATGGACTGGTGTAGGGGTGATGAACTGGTGGTGAGGGGGGTTGGACTTGTGGTGGGGTGAGGGAAATGGTTGTGGGGGTGATGGAATGGACTGGTTTTGAGGGGGGAATGCGGGGTAAAGGTGATGATCTGGTGGTGAGGGTGAGGGAAACTGGTGGTGAAGGTGAAGGTTGGTGGTGGGGGACTGTTGCTAAAGGTTTGTTTGGCTGATGATGAGGGGGGATTCATGGTGGGTGGGGTAAAGGGCCCTGGTGATGGGGGTTGATGGATTGGGGGGTTGATTTTTTGAGGGGACGGGCGTGAGGGTGATAAACTGGTGGTGAGGGTCATGAATGGTGGTGGGGGTGAAGGAGGTGGGTTGAGGGTGATGGACGGGTTGGGGGGGTTTAAAGGGACTGGTGGTGAGGGTGATGGATTTGGGGGATGGTGATGGACTGGAAAGGGAGGGTGATAAAATGGGGGGTGGGGTCATGAATGGTGGGGGTGGGGTGAAGGGACTGGTGGGGTGAGGGTGAGGGGACTGGCGGGAGGGTGATGGATGATGGTGGGGGTGATGAACTGGGGGTTTGAGGGTGAAGAATGGTGGGTGAGGGTGAGGGGAACTGGGGGGGTGGGGGGTGAGGGGACTGATGGTGACGGTGATGAACTGGGGTGAGGGTGATGGATGGTGGTGAGGGTGTTTGGACTGGTTGTGGGGGGGATGGATTGTGGGGGTTGGTGATGGAGGGGGGTTTAGGGTGTTGGTTTTTTGGGTGGGGGTAAGGGCGGGGTTGGTGAAGTTGATGGACTGTTGGGGAGAGTGAGGGACGGGTGGTGAGGGGATGGACTGGTGGTGAGGGTGTGGACTGGGGGTTGGGGGGTGAGGGGGACGGGGTTGGTGAAGTTGAGGGAAATGTTGGTGAGAGGATGGCCCCTGGTGGTGAGGGTGATGGATGGTGGTAAAGTTGATGGATGTTGGAGGGTGAGGCCCTGGTGGTGAGGGTGATGGATGGTGGTGAGGGTGATGGACGGGGGGTTTGAGGGGGGATGGATGGGGGGTGAGGGTGAGGGGATGGGGGTTTAAGGGGTTTAAATGGTTGGTGGTGGAGTGAGGGGGACTGGTGGTGAAGTTGTTTGGGACTGTTGGTGGGGTTTTGGGGCCTGGTGGTGGGGGGGTGAGGGCCCTGGTGGTGGGGGTGAGGGACGGGGTGGTGAGGGGAGGGGACTGGTGGTGGGGGTTTGATGGGACTGGTGGTGGGGGGTGATGGAGGGTGGTGAGGGTGTTTGGGACTGTTGGGAGAGTGTTTGGATGATGGTGAGGGTGATGGACGGGTGGCGAGGGTGATGGTTTGGCGGTGAGTTGATGGACTACTGGTGAAATATGGATGGTGGTGAGGGTGATGGACTGATGGTGAGAGGGGATGGACTGATGGTGAGGGTGAGGGATTGTGGGTTAGGGTGAGGGACTGGTTGTGAGGGGGGTGGGGAAAAGGACTGGTTTTTGAGGGTGGGAATGCTGGTAAAGGGATAAAATGGTGGTGAGGGTGAGGGAGGGTTGGGAGTGTGAAAGATTTTTTTTGACTGACTGTTCCTGAGGGTGGAGGGAATAAAGTGAGGGTGGTTTTCACTGGTGGTTTTGGGGGTGGACTGGTGGGGAAGGTTTGGGACTGGTGGTGAGGGTAAAGGGGGAATGGGGGTTTGTTTTGGACGGGTGCTGAGTTGATTGCGGGTTGGGATGGACTGGTTCTGAGCGTGATGGACCGGTGGTAAAGGTGATGGACTGATGGTGAGGGGGGGATTGACTGATGGTGGAGGGTTGATGGATGAGGGTTGAGGGGGGGAAGGACTGGTGGGAGGGTAAAGGATGGTGCTGAGATTTAAAGGGGGAATGGTGGTGGGGGTTGAGGGAAATGATGGGGGGGGGGTTTTGAAGGATGGTGGTGAGGGTAAAATACTGGTGGAAAAGGGTAAATGGACTGGAGGGGGGAGTGATGGACGGAAGGGGGACTGACCGGGTGGGGGGAGAGTGTTTGACTGGTGGCGATTAAATGGTTTTTGGGGAAGGGAACGTTTGAGGATTGGTTTTAACGTTGGGCATTTTGAAGAATGCCTGACGATTTGTGTTTAAAACAAACTGACGTTTGTAAATAAACGACTGGCGATTGTGACAAAACGAAAAGCGTTTGTTTGAACGACTGGGGCTTGTGTTTAACGACGGGAGGGGGAAATTGTGATGGCGACTGCAAAATTGTGATGAACGAGGGACGCTTTTTTATAAAAACGACTAAACGATTGTGCAAACCCTATTGCCCAAATTTTTGGAGGGAACGACTGCGTGTGATGTGCGATTTGAAAAATTGTGATGAACGACTGAAGTTGTGACGAAACGATTTGTTTTGGGGATGGGGGAAAGACGATTGTAGACCCGGACTGACGATTGTGTTGAACGACTGACGATTGTGAAAAAATAAATTGGGGACGATTGTGACGAACGACTGACGATTGTGATGAACGACTGACGATTGTGACGAACGATTGACGACTGTGATGAAATCTTGGTGAGGGTGATGGACTGTTGGTGAGGGTGATGGACTGTTCGTGAGGGTGATGGACTGTTGGTGAGGGTGATGGACTGGTGGTGAGGGTGATGGACTGGTGGTGAGGGTGATGGACTGGTTGAGCGGGGTGATGGACTGGTGGTGAGGGTGATGGACTGGTGGTGAGGGTGATGGACTGATGATGAGGTGATGACTGTGTGAGGGATTGGACTGGTGGTGAGGGTGATGGGTGGGGTGAAGTAATGGTGGTGAAGGGTGAAGTTCTTGAGGGCCTCGAAGTTCTTGAAGTTCTTGAAGGTCTCGAAGCTCTTGAAGTTCTTGAAGGTCTCGAAGTTCTTGAAGTTCTAGAAGATCTTGAAGTTCTGAAAGGGAAGATCATTAAGTTATTAATGCCTCACTCAGGTCCATGGCTTCAGGTGACCATCCTTGGCCCCTCAGATATTCACCATTCACCACTTCCCTGAGGTCAGCAACACAAGGACCAGACAACAACACGAGAGGACAACAACACAAGGACCAGACAACAACACAAGGACCAGACAACAACACAAGGACCAGACAACAACACAAGGAAGACCAGACAAGACAACAGCAAAGGAGAGGACAACAACACGAAGGAGAGGACAACAACACAAGTAGAGGACAACAACACAAGGAGAGGACAACAACACAAAGTACCAGACAACAACACAAGGAGAGGACAACAACACAAGGACCAGACAACAACACAAGGAGAGGACAACAACACAAGGACCAGACAACAACACAAGGACCAGACAACAACACAAGGAGAGGACAACAACCGAAGGAGAGGACAACAACGAAGGAGAGGGACAAAAACCGAAGGAGAGGACAACAACCGAAGGAGAGGACAACAACACAAGGACAAGACAACAACCAAGAGAACAACGAGAACAGTTAGATGCTATTACTGGGGAGGACACGCAGAAATCTGCGCCCAGTATTAACATCCTCCTGGACAGCCTTGACCCGCAGACTACCCAGACGAGAGACCTCACTCACCCAGGTCGCCCACCAAGCTCTGGCCACTTAGTAACAATTTCGGAGTTCTATTTATATTTCATATTGCATCCATATTAATTATTAATTTATTCTATTATTTAGCAGTTTAAGTGTATTTTAAACGTTTTTTGGTGTACAAATTACTGTCCACGAGTAAACCTTCACGTTTTCATGTATGGAAACTGTTATTAATTGTTATCTGTTGTCTTTTTTTCTTGTTATTTATCTCTTGTTTCTCAATAATACGCTAAGATTCACAAGTACATACTCTCTCTTTCTTCTCTCTCTCCCTCTCTCTACGCACACACACACACACACACAGGATACTAACTCACCCCTCAACCACAAATATACACATTATATTAAATTCAAATTACATAATAATAAATATATATAATATATATATATTGTGTATAATGTATGTTGGTTGAGTGGAGACATTAACATTTATATGACTTATCGCCTGATAATGCTGTAGATGATTGAGCTATTGATTGACTGAGAATAGGAATGTGGAAGGAAAGGTGAGTAGTGGTTCAGTTTCTAGGTTTCTTCTCTGAGTACTCTGTCTTCCTACTTACGGTTTCTATTTTGTATTTTAAAATTGTGCAGTCACCCTTTCCTTCTCGTATTTTACTTTTTTCATGAGTTGCAATATTATATTCTTTGTCATGTCTTTATCTTAGCAGGATCCTAAATAAAGGAATGGGATAAGGACGGAAGCAGACAGCAACAATGCACAGGAAGATACGTACATCCTAAGTGACTGACCAACAAGTGTGTACTATAATACCATCTCAACAAATGCAGGATTTAGCGGATGAGATAAGAAGCAGAAAGATAGATATTACTTAATGCAAGAGAGGCCATCACCATTTGTGCTTTCTCAGCAGCAAATGTTACCTTCCATCGTTTTCTTCAGGCCGATATAGCTGATATAGTTGTGAGCATCACACCAAATATTTCGCTTGAGAAGCACGTAGCCCCTCGAAAATCAAGGCTCATTCTCTGATTAGTTAAGCTGCTGATGATCCGATATAAAAACAATGTCAGTGCCGGTGACATATACAAAGCTGGTAAATATTGGTATATCCGTCTGATAAAAATACGTGCCATAAATAACACTAGTATTAGAGGAAACAGCGCCTGTATAGAACCCTTGTCACAATAAAGGTAGAATAAAAGTTTTGGAAAAGTTCAAGGTTTGTTACAACATTTCTTCCAGAGCTACGACGGGTTGAGACACGACAAATAGTAAAGAAAGTTAAATCCTTAGAAAATCAGAAGGGATATGATCACATCTTTAAAGATTCTCAGAGACAAAAATACCGACGAAGACGATTTGGGAAGAGAAAAAATCGAATGAATGAAGATAGATACAAAAGTAAAAAAAAAATAAAATGACACAATACCATGAATGAAACAATAAACAAATACCCTGAAATAGGAGACTAAAAGTTATGACGACGTTTCAGTCCGACTTGGACAATAAACTAGTCACACAGAAGCACGAAGGAAAGGGAGCCAGTATATATACCAGATGAGGCGGGGACGGGAGACAGCTGCTAGAAATAATAATATGAAGAAAGTAGAGATAGTAATAGTAGTAGTAGTAGTAGTAGCAGTAGTAGCTATAGTTAGTAGTAGTAGTAGTAGTTAGCAGTAGTAGTAGGCAGTAGTAGTAGTAGTAGTAGTAGTAGTAGTAGTAGTCAGTCAGTAGTAGTAGTAGTAGTAGTAGTAGTAGCAGTAGTAGCAGTAGTATATATATACTAGCTCCCTTCCTTTCTGGGTTCTGTGTGAGTAGTTTATTGTCCAAGACGTCGTCATAAGTTTGTCTCACATGTACGAGTTATTTGTAAACAAAAATAAAAGTTCAAATGAGCCATAAGAACATAAAATTATGATTGGTGTGAGAGAAGTGAATTAATAAAATGCATTAAGATGGAATGAATTAACAACAACTATGAAAATGTTTTCTAAATTATAATTGACAAAATAAATAATGGTCATACCAGGTAATCGACAAGCAAGACTGTGGACCATAACATTGTGAATATTGGTCTGCTAGACTATGGACAGGACGGTGTTTTTATAGAGCTCTGTATCATCCAGTGCTGTTGAGATGTGATTTGCAGAAATGCGCAGGAGAGAGACTTGTGGCGCATATTCTTGTATATAAAGCTGTTTGATCTTTTATATATATATGTATGGAATTACTTTTAGCATTTTAATGAACAATTTTATCTTTAATTTAAAAA